>JAOTRH010110067.1:0-15384 GCA_034768845.1 Heliamphora exappendiculata | reverse complement strand
CACAACAGCACCGACTGGGCCGGCGGCATCGCCTTCGACATCATGGATGTCGCCAAGGCCGGCCAGGACCCTGAGACCTGGGAAAAGGCCATCAACCGCCTGAGCGGCCGGATGATGCCGCCCGCGGGGGAAAAGCAGCCTGCCCAGGCCGATGTCGATGCGTTGCTGGACTATCTCAAGACCTCGCTCGATGATTCTTCCAAGGACCGCGGCGTCGGCCACGTGGCGCTGCAGCGCCTGAGCCGCACCGAGTTCGCGGCCTCCGTGAAGGACCTTCTGGGTGTCACCGTGGACCCCAAGCAGGTACTGCCGACGGAAATCGAGGTCGAAGGCTTCAGCAACATCGCCGGCGCCCTCAACACCTCCCCGACCTTCATGGAGCAGTACCTGTCGGCTGCCCGCCATGTGGCCCAGAAGGCCGTCGGCGAACCGGTGCCGAAGATGGAAAGCGTCTATTACGCCGGCGGCGGCGGCGGTGGCGGCCAGGCCGGCATCGGCTCGGTCACCCAGTACCAGCACCGCGACGGTTTCCCGCTCGGCACCCGCGGCGGCGTGCAGTTCACGCACGTGTTCCCGGCCGACGGCGAGTACCACCTGAACTTCCTGGACGGCGACAGCATCGACGCCGGGCTGTATCCGCGCGGCATGGAAACCCGGGCCACGGTGGTGTACCTCATCGATGACCATGAGGTGGGCCGCCGTGAGATCGGTGGCCCTGATGACATGACCCTCACCGAGCGCGATGCCGCCAAGGGCCGCAAGGAGCTGATCGACAAGCTCTCGAACATCCCGGTGCAGGTCACCCAGGGCTCGCACACCGTCACGGTGACCTTCATCGAGCGCGCCGAAGCGGAAAACAACGACCCCACCGGGGGCAACGGCCACTTCATCGGCATGCCGATCATCCGCGACGGCATCCAGGTGGTGGGCCCGTTCACCCCGCATGGCCTGTCGTTGAGCGCCAGCCGCGCCAAGATCTTCGTCTGCGAGCCTACCCAGGCCAGCGACGAGCGTCCGTGTGCGCAGCAGATTGCACGCCACCTGGCCACCCGCGCCTTCCGCCGTCCGGTGACGGACAGCGACGTGAACTGGCTGCTGAAGTTCTACGACGCGGGCCGCGCCAATGCCGGCGGCTTTGATTCAGGCGTGACGGAACTGATCACGGCGGTGCTGTCGAGCCCGGACTTCATGTACCGCGCCATCCCGACCACCGCGACCAACGTGGCCGACGGCTCCCGGCCGCTGTCCGGCCTGGAACTGGCCTCGCGCCTGTCGTTCTTCCTGTGGAACCAGGGCCCGGACGCGGAGCTTCTGAAGCTGGGCGCCGATGGCGAACTGACCGACACCAAGGTGCTCGATACCCAGGTCGCGCGCATGCTGAAGGACCCGCGCGCCCAGTCCCTGGTGAACGACTTTGCCTTCTCCTGGCTGAACTTCGGCACCCTGTCGCAGATCGAGCCGCTCGATGCCTCGTTCAATGCCGAGATGCGCAACAACTTCGAAACCGAAGTGCGGCTGTTCCTGGGCAGCGTGCTGCTGCAGAACCGCAGCGTGAACGAGCTGCTGACCGCCAACTACACCTTCGTCAACGAGAACCTGGCCAAGCAGTACGGCATCAAGGGCGTGCTGGGGCCGCAGTTCCGCCAGGTGACCCTGACGGACCCGAGCCGCTTCGGCCTCCTGGGCAAGGGTGCGCTGCAACTGCGCACCTCTTATGCCGATCGCACCTCGCCGGTGTTGCGTGGTGAGTACGTGCTCGACCGGCTGCTGGGCACGCCGCCGGCACCGCCACCGCCGGGCGTGGTCACGGACCTGTCCTTCCATGAGGGCCAGCCGCCCACCACCGTGCGGCAGCGCCTGGAATCGCATCGCAAGAACCCCACCTGCAATGGCTGCCATGGCCTGATGGACCCGCTGGGCCTGGCCATGGAGAACTTTGATGTCACCGGCCGCTGGCGCACGGCGGACCCGACCACCAAGGTGACCATCGATCCGGTCTCGACCCTGGCGAGCGGCATCGTGCTGCGCAACCCGAGCGACCTGCGCGATTACCTGACGCGCAAGCCGGACCAGTTCCCGACCACCGTCACCCGGCGGCTGATGATGTACGCGGTCAACCGCGAGCTCGAGTACTACGACATGCCCGAGGTACGCAAGATCGTCGGCGACGCGGCGGCCAGCAACTACTCGTTCGCAGCACTGGTCACCGGGGTCGTCAACAGCGACGCCTTCCGCCGCCAGGGCACCGACGCGGGCAAAGCCTCCACGGCGCACCCCACCAAGACGGCTTCCACCGACGCCGCCACGAACCCGGCCACACTCACACAAGTCCCGCCGCTGCAGGCCCGGTAACAAGGAGAACGTTTCCGATGGCAACCTTCCTGACCAAGAAGCACCTGTCCCGGCGCACCTTCCTGCGCGGCAGCGGCGTGGCGCTCGCCCTGCCATTCCTCGACGCCATGGTGCCGGCCGCGACGGCGCTGGCCAACACGGACGCCGCACCGAAGGCGCGAGCGGGATTCTTCTACATCCCGCACGGCGCGATCATGAACAACACCGTGTACGGCAAGGAAGTGGACACCTGGAGTTCCACCGGCAAGGGTGCGGACTTCAAGCTCGGCAAGACCCTCTCCGGGCTCGAGCCGCTGAAGAACTACGTCACCACCTTCGATAATCTCGAAAACCTCGCAGCCCTGGGCTCGGTGCACACCCTGAACCCGGCCACCTGGCTGTCCTGCGTGCGGCCCGACACCGCAGCCAAGGACGCCAGCATGTCCATCACCCTGGACCAGGTGATCGCGCAGAAGATCGGTCAGCAAACCGCACTGCCGTCGCTGGAGGTGTGTTCGGAAACCACCATCCAGGTGGCTGCCTGTGGCGGTGCCGGCTGCTACTACGCCTCCACCACCTCCTACTCCGGCCCGCACTCGCCGCTGCCGATGGAGTACAACCCGCGCAAGGTCTTCATCCAGCTCATGGGCGAAGGCGACACCGCCGCCGAGCGCGAGGCGCTGCTGCGCGAGAACGCCAGCATCCTCGACATGGTCAATGACCGCGCCAAGACCCTGAACGCAGAACTCGGTGCCGGGGATCGCGCGCGTCTGGAAGAGTATTTCGACACCGTGCGCGAACTGGAACGCCGCGTCGCCATGGCCGGCAAACGCGACCTCAAGGGCATCACCATACCGGACGCACCGGTGGGCGAGCTTGAGGACTTCGACAAGCAGGTGCGGCTGATGTTCGACCTGGTGGCCCTCGCCTACCAGGCGGACCTGACCCGCGTGGCCTCCTACGTCATGGTGGCCGAAGGCACCAACCGCACCTACAACTTCCTGGGCGTGCCGGACTCCTTCCACCCGGTGAGCCACCACTCCAACGACCGCGAACGCATCCGCCGGCTGCAGCTCATCGAGAAGTACCACATGGACCGCTTCGCGGACTTCTGCAAGAAGCTCGCCAACTCCAAGGAAGGCGATGGCAGCATCCTCGATCACTCGCTGTTCCTGTTCGGCTCCAACATGAGCAACAGCAACCAGCACGACAATTATCCGCTGCCGGAGGTGCTCGTCGGCGGCGCCAATGGCCGGCATGTGGGCGGCAAGAACGTCACCCCGTCCGCGCATACTCCGCTCGCCAACCTGCACCTGACCATCCTCGACAAGCTCGCCATCAGGCAGGCGAGTTTTGGCAACAGCACCGGCCTGCTTTCCGAAGTATGAAGATGACCGACCGTAGAAGTTTCCTGCATGCGTCGCTGGGTGGACTGGCGGGGCTGGCTTCGGTGCCACTGCTGGGAGGTGGCCTTGCGGGTTGCCAGCAGCTTCCCGCCGGGACGGCGTCCGGATCCTCCGCGCGCACGGGCGTACCGACCAGCGAAAAGCTCGCCGATCGCATCCGGCTCATCGGCGGTGTGCCGGGCAATGTGGTGGCCCTCACCACCGATGATGGCGTCCTGCTGGTCGACAGCGGCGCGGCGGATGCGGCGCGCGCCGTCAAGACGGCCCTCGCCGGCGCCAGGGTGCATACGCTGTTCAACACGCACTATCACGCCGACCAGACCGGCGGCAACGCGCTGTTCGGCAAGGATGGCGCGACCATCCACGCGCACCTGATCACCCGTCAATGGCTGTCGACGGACTACTACGTGCCCGCCGAAGACCGCTGGGTGAAGGCGCCCGCGCCGGTCGCCCGGCCCACCGTGACGTTTCGCGATCGGGGCGAGATGCAGGCGGGCGCGGAGCGCATCGAATACGGCTACCTGCTCGAAGCCCACACGCGCGGCGACATCTATGTGTTCTTCCGGGATTCCAACGTGCTGGCGGTGGGCGATGTCGCCTCGCCGCTGCGCGATCCGGCGCTCGACTGGTACGCGGGTGGCTGGCTCGGTGGGCGGGTCGATGCCCTGGACGTCCTGCTGGCGTTGGCCAATGAGGCCACACGGATCGTGCCCGCCTACGGGCCCGTGATGACACGCGCCCAGCTACAGACCGAGCGCGACATGATGCTGCATCTCTACGACCGGACGACGGATCTGACCGATCACGGCCGCAGCGCGCAGGACATGCTCGAGGCCGGCGTGTTGAAAGAAGTGAACCGCGAGTTCAAGGACCCGTACCGGTTCCTCTACGACGTCTGCAAGGGCCACTGGGCCCACTACACGAATTTCGGGGGCAACATTGTCTAAGTCGACCAGCCGCGCCCGGGGCTTCGCCGCGGCGGCGGGATTGCTGTGGCTTGGCACGGCCTGCATCGCCGCCGCCGCGCCGGAGACACTCGCCGACCTCATCCGCGCCGGTAATCGCGAGGCCGTGCTGGCCGCGATCACCTCGCCCGACATCGACGTGAATGCGACGGAGCCGGATGGCTCCACCGCGCTGTTGTGGGCCACCTACAAGGTCGACCACGAGATGGTGGGCGCGCTGCTGAAGGCGGGCGCCAGGGCCAATGTCACCAACAAGTACGGATCCTCGCCGCTTGCCGAGGCGGTCAAGCTGGGGGATGTGGACCTGGTCCGCATGCTGCTGGATGCGCACGCGGATCCCAATTCACCCAATCCGGACGGCCAGACCGCGCTCATGCTGGCCTCCAACATCGGCTCGCTGAAGCTCGCGGAGCTGCTGGTCGGTCGTGGCGCGAACGTGAACGCGGTGGAATCCTTCCGCGGCCAGACCGCACTGATGTGGGCGGCGGCGGGGAACCATCCAGATATCGTGGACCTGCTGCTGGCCCACCGCGCGGACGTCAAGCTGCGCGCGAAGTATGATGACTGGCCGCGCCAGATGACTTCGGAACCGCGCGCCCAGTTCCGCCAGACCGGTGGTCTCACGGCGCTGCTCTACGCGACCCGGTCCGGCTGCTATCGCTGCGTCGTCGCCCTCGTCAAGGCGGGCGCCGACGTCAATCAGCCCAACCCGGACGGCATCACGCCGCTGATCAATGCCATCGACAATCGCGGCTACGACATCGCGATGTTCCTGCTCGACAAAGGCGCCAATCCGGGCGCCTGGGACATGACGGGCCGCACGCCCCTGTACGTCGCGGTGGACATGAACTCGTATGGCGGCGCGAGTGGCTTCGGCAATGGCAACTTCCAGGGCTTCGGCGAGCCGCCGGGACCCCCGCGCCCGCAGAACACGGCCAAGGCGATGGATGTCGTCGAGCGTCTGCTTGGCATGGGCGTCGACCCCAATCATGAACTCACGCGCATGCGGCCCAACGGCAACGGCCGGGGTCGTTTCGCCGACTACATGATGCGCGGGGGCACCGGCCCGCTGATGATCGCGACGCTGAGCTATGACGACGTGGCGATCAAGACGTTGCTGGCGCACGGTGCCGAGGTGGACGTGCCCAATGTGTTCCAGATCACGCCGCTGATGGCCGCCGCGGGCATGAGCGGATCCGGTCGCGGTGGCGTCGGCAGCGCCATTGGTGGCGGCGGCGGCGGTGGCGGTGGTCGCGCGCAGGTCGATGTCCAGACGCGCGTGATGAAGACCCTGGAGCTGCTGCTGGACGCGGGCGCGAACATCAATGCCCGCGTCACCAACAGCCGTACCCGCACCGCCAAGCTCGTCGCCTACGTGCAGGGCCGCGACCACGAGGGACAGACCGCGCTCTTTTCAGCGGCTGAAGCGGGCTGGGACAAGGTCGTCAAGCAGCTTCTGGATCGTGGCGCGGACCCCGCGGTGCGCGATGCCGCTGGCAAGACCGCGCTCGATTACGCCCGCTCGCCACCGCCGGCCGGACCGGGCGGAGGAGCCGGAGGTGCCGCGCCCGCGGCGGCTGGTCGTGCCGCGACCGTGGCGCTGCTTGAGGCGCGGTTGTCGAAACCGGGCGCCGGGGCAGACACAGCCGCCCGAACGGCCGCGCCTACCGGCCACTGACGGGATTGCGGTAGTGGAAGGGGGGCGTGAAGCGGGACGGCAGCAGGCGTCCCGGCGCCTCACCCGGGTCCTTGGCCGGCGTCGCCCATCCGCCCTGGTAGTAAACCGCGTACGTCCGGTACAGGTGCAGGTGCGTGAATTTCCAGACGCCGTCCTCCTTCGCCACCTCGTTCTCGAAGAGGCCGCCGCCCCACATCGGACGACCCTGCGCATCGCGCGTCATCTGCAGGACGCGGGAGCGGATCCTGGCGGTCCGCCCATCCGCGGCGATATCGATCACCGGCTGTAGCTGGAGCTGGCTGTTCAGCACGCCCCGGACTGGACCTTCGGGGCCGGAGGAAGTCAGGAAGGCGAGAAGGCGGTCGCGCCCTGCCTGGCGCGAGCGGTCGATCTCGAGGATCCCCTCCCTCGTGAAGAGCGCGGCCATGTCGGACCACAGGGATTTCTCTGCGTAGTAGCCGTAGGCATTCTGCAGGTTCTCGATCTCGTCGTAGTCCGTCGCCCGCCGTACCTGCTGTTCGACGGTCGCGATCCGGATGTCGAGCGTCCCGGCATTGCGCCCCGCCGCGTCGCGGGCGAGGCGCGGCGGCTCGCCGGTCGCGGGGTTACTGAAGTGCAGTGGCGGTGTGTACACCGTCGGATAGGCCTCGTAGACCACCGTGGGCGGATGATCCGGCGGCAGCGTCGTGCTTGCCGTGGGCGCCGGCAGCGCGCTCTTCGCCCAGCCCTGGTCATAGTCAGTCGCCAGGATGCGGTAGCTGTGCATCGACTGGATCATCCAGATCCCGCCGCGCCGGATGTAGTCGTTTTCGTGGACGTTCTGGATGATGCGCGCGGGCAGGCCGGCGCCGCCGACGAAGGCCAGTTCGAAGACGCGGCCCTTCGCCGTGCGTCCGTCGGGCGCGATATCGACGACGGGCTCGAACTGCAGGTGGTCGTAGAGTTCGCCGGCGCGCAGTCCCCGTGGTGCGGACAGCGCCAGTGCGCGGCGAACATGCGCCCGCCCGACATAAACGCCCGCCTGGCCCACTTCCAGCGAGCCGTCGGATGCGAACAGGTCCGCGGCCTGCTGCCACAGTCCGCGGTCCAGGTAGTAGCCATAGGCATGCTGCAGGTTCAGCACGGCCTGCTCGTCCGCGAGGCGCTGCGCGCGCTGGATGAGGTCGGCGGCGCGATCCCGTATCGGCCGGGACGCCGCGCTGCCGATCAGGGCCGAAACCGTGGCGGGTTGTTTGATCGCGCCCCGGTTGGGGTAGGGGAAGGGCACCACACAGGCCGAAGTATCGGCTTCGCAGGGATCTGCCCACGGCCGGTCGGCCGGATGCGCCAGGTTGAACCGTACCGGCGAGGTATCGACGTAGCCTGGCGGTCGCGGCTTCGGGGGAACCCAACCCTGGTCGTAACCGCCACCCGAGCCCGCGTAGGCGATCAGTGACCTGATCTTCCAGTGGCCGTCCTGCTTCACGTAGTCGAAGCGGTACAGGGAATCGGCCCAGGTAGCCGACCCGCCGAAGCGTCCCAGCATGCCCAGCACACGCCAGCGACCTGTCGCGGTTGCTCCATCCGGCGCGAGATCGACCACCGGCTGGAGGATGGTGTGGTTGTAGATCCGCCCCTCGGCAAGGCCTGGCTTACCCTGCCCCAGGTTCTGGACGAACATCGCGCGGATACTGGCGTTGCCATCGAAGCCGCCGCTGGGGTAGTTCGCGACGGCGTCGTCCGTGAACAGATCGGCGAGCTCATCCCACAGGCCCCGGTCTGCGTAGTAACCGTAGGCTCGCTGCAGCTTCTTGATCGCACGGACGTCCTCGGCCCTGACGACCGCGATCTCCAGGCGCTCGAGCTTCGCCTGGATGTCGGCGTCGGGGGCCGCGCCCGTGGTATGCGGCTGCGCGAGCAGCAGGCCCGAGGCAAACACCGTGAGGACTAGCTGCTTCTTCGCACGCGAAACGAAGCTCATGCGGTGCCACCCCGACGACCGTGCTCGTGTCGCCGCCGATGGTACAGTAGGCTTCGATGCGTATTCATCGAATTCTCGGCGTGCTGTGCCTGCTGCTCGGCAGCCGGTATGCCCTGGCGCAGCACGTCACCGGTGCCGACGTGTTCAGCGGCGAACAGGCCTTCCAGAACTACTGTGCCAACTGCCATGGCAAGACTGGCAATCAGGTCGCCAACGTGGACTTGGGCCACGGCGTCTTCCGCAAGCCTTACGACGACGCCGGGTTGATGGATATCGTCATGAAGGGCATCGCTGGCACACCGATGCCAGCCACGCCGGGCATGAGCCGGGAGCAGGCCGCGCAGGTCGTGGCGTACCTGCGAAGTCGGGCGGTGTTGAAGGATGCAGGTGCCGGCGGCGATGCGGTGCGCGGCCAGGCCCTGTTTGCCGGCAAGGGCCAGTGTTACGCCTGCCATCGCATCCACGGCCAGGGCTCAAGGCTTGGACCCGACCTGAGCCGGGTGGGATTGCTGCGCACTTCCGATCAGCTAGCCGCCTCCCTGCTCGATCCCGATCGTGCCGTGCAACCGGCCAATCGCTCCTACGTCCTCACCACCCGGGGGGGTCAGTACATCAGTGGGCGCCTGCTGAACCGCGATGCCTATACGGTACAACTGCTCGACGGCAGCGAGCAGCTACGCTCGTTCAGGAGGGCGGATCTGCGGAGCGAGGGCTTCATGGCTTCGCCGATGCCGTCGCTGCGCGGTCGCTTCGATGACGGAGAGCTTGCCGACCTGGTGCAGTTCCTGGTTTCACTGCGCGGGACCAATGCGCCGTGAAGGATAGAGTGCCGCTGCTCCTTGCGTTGCTGCTGGCATCCGTGCCCGCGATGGCACAGGTGACCGTCGATCCGCTGCTGAGGCCCGATGCCCAGCCCGGCGACTGGCTGAGCTATTCGCGCACGTACAGCAACCAGCGCCACAGCCCGCTCTCCCAGGTGAATGCCCGGAACGTGGGCAGCCTGCGACTGCAGTGGGTCTGGCAGGCCCGTTCGCTGGAGAAATTCGAGGCGACGCCGCTGGTGGTGAACGGCGTGCTGTACACGGTGCAGGCGCCCAATGACATCGTGGCCCTGGATGCCGCCACGGGCCGCATCTTCTGGACTTATTCCTACCAGCCGGCTCCGGCGCGCACCTGTTGTGGACGCGTCAATCGGGGGCTGGCCATCCGCGGCGACACCTTGTTCATGGGCACCGTGGATGCGCACCTGCTGGCGATCGATGCGAAGAGCGGCCAGCTGCTGTGGGACACCGTGGTGGCGGACGCCGCCGCGCAGTTCTCCATCACGATGCCGCCCCTGGTCGTCAGGGACAAGGTCTACATCGGCACCGCGGGCGGTGACCTGGGCATCCGCGGGTTCATCGCCGCCTACGATGTCCGCACGGGCAGGCTGGTGTGGAAGTTCCACACCATTCCCGCGCCCGGCGAGCCGGGCAACGACACCTGGTCGGGCGATTCCTGGCAGAAGGGCGGCGCGTCGGTCTGGAATGCCGGGGCCTACGATCCCGACACCAACCTCGTCTACTGGGGCATCGGCAATCCCGCGCCGGACTGGGATGGACGCACGCGGCTCGGCGACAACCTGTACAGCGACAGCGTGGTGGCGCTCGATGCCGATACGGGCGCGCTGAAATGGCATTACCAGTTCACGCCGCACGATGAGCTCGACTACGACTCCACGCAGGTGCCGGTGCTCGCGGATCTGCTCTGGCAGGGCAGGCCGCGCAAGGTGATGCTCTGGGCCAATCGCAACGGCCTGATGTACGTGCTCGACCGGACCACCGGCGAGTTCCTGCTGGGCAGGCCCTTCGTGGAAGTGAACTGGATGGATGGCTTCGACAGCCACGGCAGGCCACATCGCGTACCCGGGATGCTGCCGACCCCGCAGGGCACGCTGGTGCGACCGCATGTGCATGGCGCCATCAACTGGGCCCCACCGGCATACAGCCCGAAGACCGGCCTGTTCTACGTCGCGCACTGGGAGCACTCCGGCATCATGGCCATCGAAGGCCAGTTTCCGCAGTCCGTGGGCATCAACGCCCGCCAGACGACGATGGGTGATGTGGCGCTGGAGCCGAACTTCAACAACGACGAGGAGGCCCGCGGCGTGATTCGCGCCTACGATCCCATCACGCTGAAAGCGGTGTGGGAGTATCCTCTGGGCAACATCACCTGGGGCGGCATGCTGTCCACCGCCGGCGACGTGGTGTTCGGCGGCGGCAAGGACGGGTACTTCGTGGCGCTGGATGCGAAGTCCGGCAAGCTGCTGTGGAAGGCGGCGCTGGGCGGCCAGGTCAACGCCGGCGCGATGAGCTATGCGGTGGACGGCAGGCAGTACATCGCCATCGCGGCCGGCACGGCCCTGTTCGTGTTCGCGCTGCCCTGAGGCGCAATTTAGTCGAAGGCGCTCAGGATGGTCTGGTACTTTTCGACGTACCAGCGATTCTCGTTGTTGTACTTCGGGATCGGCACGGGACGGATCTCCGCCGCCGTCTCCTTCCACAGGCAGGGACAGGTCACCGGCTTCCCCTCGGGCTCCTCGCCGGGCAGGCGCAGGTCCTCGAGCTTCACCCCGATCCGCTTCATGACGCGTTCGAGCTTCAAGACATTCTTCGGTCCGCCGTTGTACGCGGCGACCGGAAAGATGCCGAGCACCTTCATGTTGCTGCGGTACGCGAGGCGGATGTCCGGATTCATCTGTGACAGCTCGAGGTCGAAGAGACAGATGGCGGCCTTCATGGCGTTCAGCAGGTCGGTTGCGCCGCGCTCGAAGTTCGGCTCGAGCCTTGCTTCAGGGCAACGCCGGACCACCAGCGCATAGGTGCCATTGCCCCTGCGGTTCGTGAATTGCATGGGCCCGATGGCGGCTGCGCGCGAGACGCTGTACCGATAGGCCTCGTCGCGCTTCAGGCCATACTGGCTCAGCACCTCATTGAACGCATCGGCCTTCTTTTCCACGAAGTCGGCGTCATCCGTCTGTTCGATCACCGCCAGGGTGGCGAGGACTTCGGCCGGCACCACCTCCGCGAGCAGCTCACCCGGAAAGGCCACCGCGGGCGCCTTCGCGCGGCGCAAATCCTCGATGGCCTTGCGTGCCGTGGACAGCAGATATTCCTTGCCGCCGCTGATGAACAGCGGATCGAGGGTGTCCTCGGTGAACGGCAGGTAGACGATGGGCTTCGCGGTCTCGGCAACGGCCTGCCAGTCCTTCTTCGCCAGCAGATCGCTGTCGAACACGGGGAATTTCCTGCCGTAGACTTTTAGCTGTTCGCCGTTCCGGGAAAAGGCGAACATCAGCCGCTCGGCACCGGTGCCCTTCACGTGCCGCGCCACGATGCCTGGCGTGAGCAGGACGAAGGGCAGGGGCTTGCCGCCGGGCTTCCATTTCACGGGCGGGCGCGGGATCTCTACCTGCGCGATGGACCACTGCGCCTTCGCCTCGCTCCACAGGGCAAAGGCGACGGGGCGTCCGCGCAGCACCTGCTTCTTGCCCTTTCCCGTGAAGACATAGTCGAGCTTGACATCGCGAAGCAGCGACTTCGCCTCGGACACCAGATCACGGATCACCTGGTGACGGCTGCGGCCCTCGACGACCACCTCGGCAAGCTCTTCGGCGGAAGGGCCCGTGTCGGGACGTTCGGATTCGGCAATGGCAAGCGGAACCTCGCCTTCTTCCCGGGTATCCCGGTCTTCCGCCGCGGGGTTGCCGAGCTCTTCCTGGGGCGACGCCTTTTCCTCGACAACGGGCTCGCCTTCATCGGCGGCGCCGCCTGTCGTCGCACAGCCCGTGCAAAGCAGGGGGGCGAGGACGAGGAGTGCCTGTACCGCTCTCCGGAAGGTGAGCGTATTCATGCGGCCTGCTGTCATTAAAACGGTTCGCGAAGCTGTCCGGCGTTCAGCTTACCACCACCGCGGCCCCGGGCCGTCGTCGCACCGTGGCCGTGGCCGCGCTCCGGGCCACCTTGATGGCGCAGATCGCGGCAAGCGCCCCGCAGCCCAGCGCCGCCAAGTCGAAGCCCGCCATGATCCAGTCGCCCTGCGGCAGGCTGTGCCCGAGATGACGCGAAGTGGTCAGCGCATTCAGCACCGGCAGCAGCGCATAGGCGGCCGCGCACAGCCAGAGCATTTCCACGCGCGCCCGTTCCGGCGGCCGCAGCATCGGCCAGGCGAACATCGCCGCCATCGTGAGATACATGGCATGCACTTCCCACTCGGCGCGCGTGGCGAGCCCGATCGGCAGCAGGCGATTGGCCCAGAAGTAGGCGGCGATGGACACCGGCATGCCGACGAGGGTGCCGACATTGAGCCGGTCGACCAGCCAGATGCCGAAGTGCAGCGGCCTGCGCGCCGCCAGCAGCCGCGTCCGGCGTGTGTTCGCCCACAGCAACAGGCCGGTGCCGATCATCGCGGTGCCGCCCACGCCCATGAACAGCAGCAGCACGCGCAGGAACCAGTTGGCGAACAGGCCCTTGTGCAGACCCTTCATCACGTGGTCCGCGTTGGCGGACGGATAGTGCCTGGCCTGAAAGTCCTCGAGAAACACGCCGCTGGCGCCGTCAAACACCAGCATGTTCTCCGGATAGGCAATGCTGACTGTCTCCTGCGGCCTGACCAGCACGCGGGCGTTGGCGTCGCCCGGATTGCGCACTTCAACCGACGTCGCAACGTCCTTGCCCCAGGTACGCTCGACCTGGTCCATCAGCGGCGCCAGCGCCACCAGCGGCGCCGCCGCGCGGGCCGCCTGCGGCAGCTTCGGCTGTGGATAGGGATAGACGCCCTGGTAGAACTGCAGGCCCGCCGAGCGGCCGCCCTCGGCATAGAGCAGGTTCGGCACCGACGGCATGAACTGGTAGGTGAAGAACAGGAAGCCGCTGTAGGTGACGATGATGTGGAAGGGCAGCGCGGTGACGCTGAGCAGATTGTGGCCATCGAGCCAGCTACGCTGGCCCTTGCCCGGACGGAAGGTAAAGAAGTCCTTGAAGATGTGCTTGTGCACGATGATGCCGGTGACCATCGCCGCGAACATCACCAGCGTGCAGACCATGATGATCAGGATGGCCTTGTTGTACGGGATGTAGGCTAGCTGGTAGTGCATCTTGTACAGCACCTGGCCGCCGCCCGTGGCGCGCGCGCCGTAGTCGACGGGCTGGCCGCTGCGCGGATCCAGTGTTTCACGGTGCGTGGCGGCGCGCGTGGCCGCGCCCTGCGGTGCGTCGGTCCACGCGATGTCCAGCGACGGCGCCTCACGACCGCCGATGAGCTGGATGTTCCAGCGCTCCGCCCCTGCCGCGACCTGCTGCAGGCGCGCCTGCGCCAGCGAGAGCTGCTGGGCCTGTGTACCCGGCGCGGCGAAGTACGGACGGTCCGGCGTCATCCAGTAGTCGATTTCCTTGTCGAGGTAGCCGAGCGTGCCCGTGAGATAGACGAAGTACAGCACCCAGCCGATGACGAGACCCAGCCAGGTGTGCAGCCACGACATCGATTGGCGGAATCCTTCCCTCATGGCAATCCCCGGTGAATGAGGTACCCGGCATCGATAAGGACCAGGGGCAGGGCCACCACGGCGAGCCCCAGCCACGCGCGCCGCGCCGTGCGGGTGGCAAAGCACCAGATGATGATGCCCGTGTAGTACAGGTAGCCGGTCTGCGACGAGAACAGCAGCGCCTTGTAGCCGTCCATCGGCAGCGTTGCCGTGAATGCCAGGTGCAGCAGCGTCACCACGGCGTAGCCGCCGGCCGCGGCGGCCACCGAGCGCGACAGCACGCTCCAGCGATAGGCGGCATCGGCGGCCTTCACAGCAGGAATCCCAGCGCCACCAGGGCCACGCCGAAGCAGCCGAACACCGCGCTGCCACGCGGCCGATAGGTCAGCACCAGGATCTGCAGGAAGGCGGCCAGCGCCACCATCGAGATCCACAGCGAAACGCCGATCGGTGGGCCGAACAGGCGGATGCAGGGCCACAACGCCAGCAGCAGGCAGGCGTAGCCCGTTGTGCGCAACGGTCCGCGGTGCCGCGCGTAGGCGGCCTCGTCGATGAAGACCCGCCGGTAGTGCCGTCGCAGCGACAGGCTGAGCAACAGGCAGCCAAGACAGACCAGGCCGAAGCCGACGCTCGCCATGAAATCCCCCGTTCCCCGCTCCGCCACCGGCCGGGGCGGAGTCTCATCTTATCAAGGGGATCGGTTCGCAGCCGGCGCGTCCGGCGGTTCCTGGTAGCCATTGCGGTCGAGCCGCAGCTCCGGCTGCAGCGCGCAGGGTACGCAGTCCGGCTGGTGGAACTCCGGCACGCGCCCACTCACCGGATTGGTGTAGGTGAACCACATGGGCAGGATGGTCGGCCATTGCGAGGACTCGCCGGGTCCGCCCGCGAAATGCGCCTCGCGCCTGCCCAGCGACGTCAGCGCGATGTCGACGCTCACGCTGTTGCCCGGCGCCCGGCGCGCGCTTGGCGCCGGATCCTTCGACCTCGCCCAGACGCCGTCCTTCCAGGCCACCGGCGTGATATACGGCTCATCCAGGGTGAGTTCCCAGATGCGCCAGACGCCATCCTCCAGCACGTAGCGGTCGTGATACATGCCACCCCAGAACTGGGCGGCGAAGAAGTCCCCGGCGTTGCCCACCGTCTTGCCGGTGCGCGGCTGGAACAGCTTGAAACGGCCCGTCGCGGAGCGGCCATCGTCGGAGACCAGCACCACGGGCTGCATGAGCCAGTGATAGGAGATGCCAGCCTGCTTGTCCGGTCCCTTGCCCTTGACGCGTGCCGCGATGAGCCGGTCGCGGCCGATGTGGTAGCCCTGGAAGGGCGTCTGCTTGAAACCGTTCTTCGCCATGACGCCGGCCCAGCCCGCCGCGTCGGAGTCGTCGACGTAGTAGCCATAGGTTGCCGAGATGTTCGCAACGCCATCCCAGGCGGCCGAGCGGGCGAGGCGGCGGCGGGCTTCGCCGAGCGTGACGGGGGCGGGCCCGCCCGGCGCGACCGGACCGGTCAGGGCGCGGGTCGCCACC
>JAOTRH010110046.1:0-15385 GCA_034768845.1 Heliamphora exappendiculata | reverse complement strand
AAGAGAAAATCTTTTTAATTCTTTTATCAAATTAGGGTCCCTCAACTTTTTAATTTAAAAAAGAATTATTGGCAGCCCGAATCCTTCGTGATTAAGCAGGCCACGTAGTGTGGATGTCTACTAATCAACACCCATCCGGACAGAAATGCCAATCTATTAATTTACTACCGGAACCAAATATCATAATAAAAAATCATCGGCTCAGAGTCACATAAATTGATAGGCCACGTTGTGTGGACGTCTAGCAATTAACGAATAAAGAACTACTAGGTTTTTCATTCATTCATATAGGACATTCCATGCAAATTAAATAGCCAATTAATTTTGGTCCCCATAAATAAAAATAGTGACGCTTTAGGTAGGATATTTTTATTCACGGATTAAGTTTATAACCATTACCCTTAATTTAAAAATACCGTATTAAAACCCTGGACCTGGTGTGAACGAACCTTACTTCGCACTATTTTCAAATCTACTTATTTTGAAGATTCGTACCGATGATACCATAATTATAGCCATTCCTTAGGGAGACCGAAAGTCAAAGCTGGTGAGCGAACTATAACCACATCTTTTACGAATGTGTAATGGAGACCGTATGATTTATCTGTGACTAAACCCTTCTCCCACTTAATATTTTAAAATCGAGGAATTTTTCTTTTTTTGTTTCATTTTAAACGATTAAACATATTTTAATTCTCGATTAAAATAAATTCAATTTTAATCAATTAAAATATTCTTTATTTAACCATAATAAAATAAATAAAAAAAATTTTCTTATTTAATTTTGCGAAAGAAATTAATTACTCGGATTTTAATTAAAAAAATCTTAATTAATTTTAACACAAAATTAAATAAATAATTATCTATTTATTTTTATATTTTAAAAAATTGTTATGATTATTTATTTTATAAAAACTATTTTTCCTAATATACTTTCGATAATTAAAATTATTCATAAAAGAAAAAATAAATAAAATAAAATTCATTCATGCAATAAAATAAAATAAATAAATAAATAATTAAACAACGACAAAATAAATATAAATTAAGTCGTTATGATCCGGTCAATCCGTTTAATGTTTTAATCCGACGATCTCGAATTAAAGATTAAATGCATAGGTTTTGGAACTCTAAACGAGCCGTCAAAGACCCGAATATTTTTCTCAGCCTCCGGACCACCGTCACAGCCCCGGACCACCACTGAAACGTCGGAAAAACTAAAAATAAACCTTCCAAAAAGCCCCTTGATTGGGTCAAAAAACTGCTGCCTTTGGCAGCCCTGCGTCGCATTTTTCCAGCTGCCGTTTAACCGTCTTGCCGCCACTGTTGAACCCCCAAAAAATTATGGTAGGTAGAGCACATTGAGGCCTTGATCTTTATAAAAAATTGCGTCAAAATACGATGTCCAAGTGGCCCAAAAAAATCCTCAAAGTGTCAAAATTTCTGCAGTGACGCCACTGTGCGCATCGAATTTTGAAGCAGTTTTTGACCCCTTTGCCCCCGTCATCGAACCAAAATCAAATCGCCATCGGATAGCCAACGGACAACCTTTATTTTAGCAAAAAAATCGCATCAAAAAAGATTTCCGAAAGCCCCAAGAATGAGCCCCAAAGTTGGCGCCATGTTGCTGCCTTATGTTGCTGCCGTCGCCTCCTTTATTTTTTTTTGTTTCGTTTTCGATCTCTGTTTTTCGTGATACGATTACATCATAGATCTAGAAAAAATAGAATGAAATAATATATTAGATCGTTAAAAACCTATACTCCACGTAGGAGCTGTACAAACGATCTAATCTCGAAACAAAAACCGTCGAGATGTACGATATAATAAAAACATGCATTCATTCATTCATATAATCAGATCGTAACGCCTTATAGCTGCAAAATCGAGGTTAGCACAATATTTTTTTATGAAAAACGCAATCGTGGCTCTGATACCATTGTTGGAGAGTGAGCCGCGCAGCGGAAAAAAGATTTTATGAATCGACGTCGTGACCGTAAAAAATGACGTATGCGATTTTTATGAAAAATGAAAACTATAATTATTTCAATAGTTTAATACCTTTATGAAACTTGTCAAAAAGTTTTAAGAAATCCCGAATACGTTGAAAACGACCTTGTAACCTTCTCACGTATATCCCGAACGCACAACGACAATCACGATGTGTGGACACCGATTCCGATTGAAGTGTTCTTCCTTCTTTTTTGGTTTCTTCTCACACAATAATCTCCAAAAGGGAAAAATAAATTGCCAAAGAGGAGAAGGGGGCGGCGGCTTGATAGGAGAATTAGGGTTAGGATTTGATAAAAGGAGCCTCTTTTTTAATATATATCCATATATAAAAAATATATTAAGTATATATATTCTCTTTCCTTAAAGAATACGTAGATATATACTTAACATAAATAATTAAATCCATCATCTCTTAGGGCCGGCCGCTAGGGAGTAATTCCTAGGTGTTCCAAAAATAAAAACTGTCCCTCATTAATTTAATTTAATTTTTGAATGTCCCCAGCGACAATACCGACAATCAAATTAAATTAAATAATTACTGAAATCAACAAAAAAAACATTCGTGCGTATAATGGGCTACATGAGGGATCACGAGGAAGTATAGAACTCGGGCTAACCGTACGAGAAAATCGAATATCCCTAACTCTGTCCCCGAGCTAGATCCTTTTCCGTATGAATTAGAACTTATTCTACTAAAGGTCCTGACTGAATTCCCGACCCTAACTCAAATTATGTCTTGAGTTTCCAATTATCAAACGCACTGAATTCTCCCCACGTTTAATATATGGATTTCCAATAAATAAATTAGGTTACTGACAACCCAATTTAATTATTCTCTTCTCCTCGCAATCGTAAAGCTTAACCTTTTGATATGTCGAATCTGAAGATCCACTGTACAGGTTTAGCATAATCAAGTCTATAAGTAAAGCAGACGAGGAAAAACTCATCAACCTAAATCAGACGTGGCTTCCATCAGCTGATTATCAATCATCGAATAAATAATGCCAGTACCCAACTCATCGGTATTGTTGATCTCATGGAGAAAATCTCAACTATTAACGACTCAAAGTACTGTACATTATCTGAGCACAATTAATCAATCACTTCGGGATTAAGAGTTCGCGCAATACATGATAATACGGGATGTGCATCAATTCATATAGTCAGTATAGAATCGATCATCCCGTTGATCCCACTCAATACACTCAAAGTGTACTAACACATCGAGTTCGAATAATGAATTCCCAAAACTTAAATTCGATCCGTTCGATCTAGCCAAGACCAGCTACTATAACGATGTACTGCAATCGTACCAATGGAATGTCCAGATCCATTGCGATTGTGAGCCTTCTTGTATAATCTGTCAGAACCTTTGACCCGATCTTCTGTGCAGCACGCACCGAGTCAAATACTGGATAGAATATACGGACTATGCATTCATACATTACAAATATAAACATGAAACCATAAATACAAAATTATCTCAAATATTTTTTTTATTAATATGCCAGGGATCCAGAATAAAATACATAAAAACATAACTTTTCAGTATATATTCCCAACAAATCAAGGGTTACCTCTATGACACCTGTAATCTACTTTGAATGTCTGCAACCGGGACACAAGAGGATGAATTTCCCACGACTAAAATAGAGGAATCAAAACAACCTACCCCAACAATGGAGGCAATCCCAGAATCAACTACCAAGATACCCGCAACCTGTTCAAGTTGCTAGGCCAGCAGCTAACCCATAGAATGGAAGGGGAAGGCCGTCGTTTAACAAAAATTAGAGACCCCGAGGAGGTTCAAACAATAGAATAAGGAATGGAATTGCCAAGAACAACAATGGGAATCGGTCGATGGGAGGACATGTTTCTACCCTGCAAGAAGAGGAGAAGGTGGAAGACACTCAGGTTATACAAGATATATTCGTATTGTTTAATACCTTAGTAAAAGTGCTATTTGATTATGAATCATCCCATTTCTTTAGATCTTTAGCCTGCATGAAGTCATTGTTCGTGGAACCTGAGGCCTTAGACCAAACCCTAAGTGTTGTCACACCCTTATGAAGTCTAGCATGGGTAGACTCTATTTATAGAGCATGCACATTGCGAGTAACTAATACCTTTATGACATGCAACTTACGAGTCATGGACTTTAATGGGTATGACGTGATTCTTGGAATGTATTGGCTCTCTGGACATTGCATTATCATGGATTGTCAACAGAAGAAGATATAGGCACAAGCATAAGATGACACTACTATGTGAATTCAAGGAGAACGACGCAAAACCTTAACCTCGAGTAGTGCAAAGAGGTACAAATCAAATAACATCGTCGGAAGATTAACATGTTTGCTTGCTAGTACAAACGTCTCATCAACCCCCGAGTTACCACGAGCCGTGTATGAGTATGAAGATGTATTCCCAGAAGAACTACCCGGATTACCCCTACATTGTGAGATCGAGTTTTCGATAGAGCTCCAACATGGAACTGCACCGATTTCAATCACAGCACACCGTATGGCTCCTGTCGAGCTAAAAGAGTTAAAAAACCAACTTCAAGAGTTGCTCAGTAAAGATTTTATCCACCCAAGTACACCACTATGGGGAGCACCAGCGTTCTTTGCTAAGAAGAAGGATGGAACCTTATGTCTTTGCATCGACTATCGTCAGTTGAACAAAGTAACGATCAAGAATCGATACCCTTTTCCCCACATAGACGTTCTCTTCGACCAGTTTCGAGGATCAGCCTGCTTCTCAAAGATTGATCTATGCTCAAACTATCACCAACTTCAAGTTAAGGAGGCAGATATCCCGAAGACAGTATTTAGAGCGCAATATGGACATTACGAGTTTGTGGTGATGCCCTTAGGGTTGAGAAATGCCCTAGAAGTTTTTATGAGTTTGATGAATAAACTTTTTCAACCTTATCTCGACCAGTTTATAGTGGTTTTTATAGACGACATCTTGGTGAATTCAAGAACTGAGGAAGAATATGAGTAGCATTTAAGGATTGTTTTGCAGAAGCTAAGGGATTCACAACTCTACGCTAAGGCAAGCAAGTGTGAATTTTGGTTACACAAAGTGAAATTTTTACAACATGTGGTTTCTAAAGAAGGAATAGCTGTGGATCCTGCCAAAGTGGAAGTTGTTTTTGATTGGAAGCCACCCCAAAACGTCTTGGAAATTCATAATTTTTTGGGATTAGCTGGATATTATCGAAGGTTTATCCAAGATTTCTCAAAACTGGCGCGACCAAGGACAAGACTAACACATAAGAGAGTGAAGTTTGAATGGAATGATAGATGTGAGACGGCTTTATAAAAGATTAAGAAAAGGTTAACTAGTGCTCCTATCCTGACCATACTTGAACGAGAGGTAGGATATACAGTGTATTGCGATCCGTCTAAGGAAGGCTTAGGATGCGTGCTGATACAGAATGGTAAGGTACTAGCATATGGGTCAAGACAGTTGAAACTTCACAAGCAGAACTATCCCACCCACGACCTAGAGCTTGCAGCAATGGTGTTCGCACTAAAGTTATGGAGGCACTATCTTTGCAGAGAACAGTTCGAGCTCTTCTCTGACCATAAAAGTCTGAAGTACCTATTCACTCGGAAGGACCTTAACATGAGACAATGCCGGTGGATGGAATATTTGGAGGACTATCAGTTCACCTTAGCCTATCACCCAAGTAAAGCGAATGTGGTAGCTGATGCCCTTAACCAGAAAATAAGGAGCACACTGGCTGGTATACCAGCAACGGAATGGAACATGGTGGAAACACTTAACGAGTATTGACTTTAACCGTCAGAATTGGGAGATGGGAACAATTTTTGTCCAACCGTGGCAACGACAAATCTCCATCAGCAAATCGTGAAAGCCAAAAAGTATAACCAGGAGTTCAAATTTAATTGAAGGAATCTTATTGCGGAGGAATCAAAACCAGGTTGGGTAGTCAATAAACATGGGCAGTTGACTTACTTGGGAAGGCTTTTTATACCAAATGTTGTGGATCTAAGGAGTGACATCCTGAAGGAGCATCATCAGTCACTCTTTGCTGTCCACTCTAGAAGAACAAAGATGTATCAAGATTTGAAGAGGTACTATTAGTGGATTGGCATGAAGAAAGATGTAGCAAGCGTCGTAGCCAAATGCATTACATGTCAACAAATGAAGGCCGAGCACTAAAGACCAGGTGAAAACCTTCAACCCTTAAAGATACTTCAATGGAAGTGGGACCACATCACCATGGACTTTGTCTCTGGACTGCCAAGTTCACCAGCAGGACACGACTCTATTTGGGTAATCGTAGATCGTTTCACAAAATTAGCACATTTCTACCAGTTCGAACATCCAAAAAACTAGAAACCCTGAGTCAGAAATACATTTGAGAAATCGTTCGTCTTCACAAAATTTTGTTATCTATCGTATCAGATCGAGATCCACGTTTTACCACGCGATTCTGGCAAAGTTTGCAAGCTGCTTTAGGAACGGAGCTTTATTTCAGCACTGGTTTTAACCTGCAGGCTGATGGACAATCTGAACGCACAATTCAAATGCTAGAAGACATGCTTCGAGCTTGCATCATGGACTTCAAAGGACATTGGGAAAGGCACCAACCATTGGTCGAGTTCGCATACAATAATAGCTATTAGTCCAGTATTGGCATGTCGCCACATGAAGCTCTCTACGAAAAACCGTGTCGTTCGCCAATTTGTTGGACTAAAGCAGGAGAAAATGCACTTCTTGGACCTACTTTTGTATAAGAGATTACTGAGAAGATCCGACTCATTCAGCAATGAATAGTCACCGCTTAAAGCAGACAAAAGAGCTATGCTAACCAGCGACGAAGACCGCTATAGTTCAAAGTAGGAGATAATGTATTTCTAAAGATCCAACCACGACGAGGGGTAATACATTTCGGCCAGAAAGGAAAGATAGCTCTAAGGTACATTGGGCCGTTTGAGATTTTGGCCAAGGTTGGAGAAGTAGCATATCATTTAGCTCAACTACCACAACTCGCCAGTGTTCATAACGTTTTTCCTGTGTCGATGCTGAGAAAGTACGAACCTGATTCTGCCCACATTCTAGATTAGAAGGAGCTCCATGTTGATGAGGACGTTATATTCAAAGAACAACCCGTAAGAAAAATTGATCAACATGACAAGATTTTTAGAAGAAAGACCATCTCGTTCATTCGAATACTTTGAAGTCACAACGGAATTCAAAAGTCAATCTGGGAACGAAAGGAAGCAATGAGGGCAAGCCATCCCCAGTTGTTCACAAATTGAGGTACGATACGAAATTTTGGCGATAAAATTTAGTTTTAGGGGGTAAATTGTAATGACCATACTCGAATCCTAGTAATAGTGACAGTTAGCCCACGAAGCCATAGAGTATAGAAGAGGTTCGAAACCCTAACTCGACTTAAAAACCTTAAGCTCGATCTAAAAATCCTAAAAATGTTCTAAACTCAAGCAATAAAACCTTAACACCTAGAGAATCTCCCAACATTCGAAATTAAGTAATTATCATGAAATAATGAATACAAAACTCAAAAATTCTCATAATTATGGTAAAATGACTATTTTGCCATAGTGTAGCAAAAAATCTTAAAAACTCAAATTTTGACATATGAACACCCTAAATTAGATATTTAAGTACAATTAAGTCACAAAAGATAAAATAAGATAAAAATATGACACAAATACCCCTTAGTGGCTAGTTCTCCTTAGGAATTATGCCAAAAAGTAGCTTTTACTTTTTATAACTTAAAAATATGAGAAAAAGTGTCAAATCAAGTATTATGATGATCGAAAATATGTTGAACAAGTAATATACATAATAATATGGTATTATAGGCTAACAAAAATAAACAAATCATTATTAAAATTCATATACACTAAAATAAGTCAAAAAGTCATATTTTGTCAAATTAGCTTAATTTAACTTAAAAGACTATATCTATTTAATCAATTATTATGAAAAATATGATAATTCATGGGAATACTAAAATTATCATAAACTTAGTAAAATAATAAATTTTAGTAGGAAAAGACAAAAAAAAAAACATCAAATTAATTTTTAAGGCACTTTCTTGCACAGAATGGCACATAAATCAAGATAAAACCTCAAGATTGATGTAAAATCAGATTTTTGTCTCCCAAACTGAACCTAGCTGACTTCCCACATGCCAAAATATGAAATGTATCTCTTAAAAATTGCACCAAGTCGCATCACCCATGTAAAATGAAGAAAAAGGACTTAAAAGTCATTATTTTGTTCCCTCACACATTTTCCTATAAAATCAAGCCAAACACCACTCCTCTCCTCTTAAAAGTTTCTACCAAGTGAGGGAGAGAGGTGGGTTTTGAGTGTTCTTGAAGAATTCTTCAAAATTTGAAGAAAAAAAGAAAGAAGAGGAGTTAAGAAATCAAGGAGTGTTCTCTAAAGCTAAATCTTTTTATCTTACCACCCTTTTAAGCCTCCAAACAAATAAATAAAATCTCTAAACTTTATATCTAATATCACCCAAAATATCATTTTAGCATGTCAAAGTTTATGGTACAACTCACTAAGCATAAGTACAACTGTGTGAGGCGCAAGTTACAATTCTCAAGATACAATTCAAAGTTGATGACATGAGTTCTAATCATCGTATGTGGTGCCGAGATTTTGGGGGTTTTTGGTAGTTCAAAAATATAACGTTCAAAAGATGTTTGAAAAAATATTTGACTACCTTGAAATCCAAATTAATTTTTTTTTTGTTAAAAATAGAGTTGCCACTTGGTTTTTGAGAAAAACCAAAAAAAATAAAAATGGGTACTGATATTTAAAACGTTTAACAAGAGAAAAATGGCTCAAGGGCTAAGATACGAATTAGAGAATGTATTAGGCACCCCATTCGCTCAACCGTAAGGTTGGCCTCTACTAATCATTATTGGTTCTTTAAAATGATTTCTCAAATGCACGCAAATAAAGAAAGTTGAGGCAAAGAGGGTACATTCAAAATTAAATATAAAAAATACATAACATACGTATATAGAATGCCAAATAAAGAAAATAAAAAAATAAAAATCCTAATTCCTACGGCATGTAGTTTCTAACTAAAAATACATGGAGTACAGCCGCATACAATTTATTAAAATAACTTAAACTAACACGATTTAAATAAAAGAACAAAAATATGCTAAAATTTGTTAAAATTATCTAAATATGAATTACAACAAAATATGCCAAACTATTATAAACACAATTTTAAAGAAAGTAACTAAAACATGCATATTATTAAAACAAACTAGATTAGCTAATGAATTTTTAATAAAAGAAATAAGAAATACATACAAAAAAAAATTTATATTAAAAGAAAGTTTACTAACAAAGAAATTAAAAATAAAGGTGTTATGACAAAAAGAGAGCTTAAAAATTTAAAGGTAAAGAAAATAAAGAAAAAAATTTACAAAAAGAGAATCATGCTTAAAAAAATGTTAGAAAATACTTATTTAAACTACTAAAAAAAATCTAACTATTCATATTTTATATTTTAAAAGAGACAAAAGAAAAGAAAAAAAAAGAGTATTAAACTACTATAAGAAAAGAAATTTATATTAACATAAAATAAATGAAAACAAGCTTAATAAACTTTTTGTAATTTTTTGGTTCAATAAAATGAAATAAAAGTACTATGAAAAAAAAATAATGCCATCATTAGAAGAAAAAGATAAGGACAAAAGGAAAGGAAAATAAAGATAGTAATAAAAAAAGAAAAAAAATACTAGAAAAAAAATTACACTAATATTAAAAGAAAAAAAAGAAAAAGAAAATAGATGCTACCAAAGGAACATTAAATTAAAGCTAAAAGAAAAGAAAAAGAAAATAAATGCTTGAATATTAAAGTAACATAAAAAGAAAAGAATAAAAAATAAGATAAAATGTAATGCTATTAAAAAAATAACATAAAAATGAAAGGAATTAAGTACAACTATTAAACTCAAATGTGAATGTAATATTGAAAACTACATTCACATAAATGTAAGTGCATTTTTATAACAACTAACAATATTAACAAGTTGTAATTGGCAAAACATATTAGCACTAATTAATGAATTAATAAAAAATTAACAATGTGCTAAGTGTAAAATGTGGGTTAATTAACAACTAAAAATTTAATGAAAGTAACCAAATTACATGAAGCAAATTAAATGATAAAAAAAATTAATTATGTAAATGAAAAAAATATGCGAATTGAAATCGAATTTGACCCGGTCACTCTAAAGAGGTAGAAAACGGAGCTAGTAGGACTGGAGATCCAAGCAAAGCGCCTGAATCCCTAAGGAATTCTCAAGTCGGAGAATGGAAATTTGGTCCTTGGGCGATGATCTAAGTTAGGGTTTCAAAACTTCGGTATAAGGGGTTCAGCTCCCGGTACTTCGGTAGGATTTCAGCGTCGAGGCTCGAAATTTCTGGGCAACTCGGCAGAGCTTCTCTCTCTAAAATTCTGTCTTGAAAACATATCAGGGGTACGGTATTTATAGAATTATTCAACCAATGAAACGCATACAAATTTTGGGATATGTCAGGGTTTTTACAGTTGGCGGTCGCCACTTCATGAGTTGGCGGTCGTTACTTCAGGAGAGTCTTCAGAAGTTTCTTATAGCGGTCGCTACTACGCAAGTTGGCGGTCGCCAGGTTGGAGTTAACGATCGCCGGGTATGGACATAGCTGTCGCCACAAAAAGTGGAAGCTTCTAAGAGGTTTTATTGGCGGTCACCACAATGAACATGGCGACCCCAAGGTTTCAACATGGCGGTTCAATGATGATTTCACTCGTTTGAAGGTTTTGATTATTGGGTTCAAATACCGAGCTTGTATTATTTCTCGAGGATCGTACTGAAGCACCATTCCAATTGATTTTATCATTGGATTAACTTAAGATTAGACGGGGTCAAATTGGGGTGTCTATAGTTGCCCCTCTTTGATACAGCTTGCATAGCAACGCGTGATATAAGTTATATCAAAGATGTAGAGACAACAATCATTTAACTGAGACGTCAATCTTAGGCCATAAACATACAAGCATACATATGATGTTGGTTGTACTCGAATTTTCATCGAGCTGCCTACGTCTCCTTTGCTAGGGATCAGATCAAAATGTAGTTCCCGAGGCAAATGCACAAATACGAGATACAAAACATGATGCAGATGCTAACATAATGCAGATATTACGCAAACATTATATGATCAAATAACTCCTGAAGATCAAGTCAAGATCTAAAGGGAGCACAAACAAACAAGTCAAATATGGAGCCAAGATCTAAGAACTCGATTGGGGATAAAACAATCAGCAGGATCGAGTCAAGATCTAAAAATTCAGGATGAAGCACGGGATAAAAAAATAATTAAAAGACAAGTCGCGGCTTAAAATTAAATTTACCGGGAGAAAACACGAATTAATAGGTCGAGCCAATACTTAAAAGTTCAGGACGAGACACTGGATAAAAGTAATTAAAAACCAAGTCACGACTTAAAATTAAATTTATAGCGAGGAGAAACCACGAATTAATAGGTCGAGTCAAGATCTAAAAACTTAAGACAAAACACAGAATAAAAATAATTAAAAGCCAAGTCACGACTTAAAATTAAATTTATCGGGTGGAGGAATCACAAATTAATAGGTCGAATCAAGACCTAAAAATTCGGGATAAAACACGGGATAAAAATAATTAAAAACCAAGTGACGGCTTAAAATTAAATCTATTGAGAGGAAAACATGAATTAATAGGTCGAGTCAAGACTTAAAAACTCGGGACGAAACACGGGATAAAAATAATTAAAAGTCAAGTCACGGTTTAAAATTAAATTTATCAGAAGAAAAATCACAAATTAATAGTTCGAGTCAAGACCTAAAAATTCAAGACGAAACACGGGATAAAAATAATTGAAAGCCATGTCATGGCTTAAAATTAAATTTATCAGAAAGAAAAATCACGAATTAATAAATCGAGTCAAGACCTAAAAAGTCGAAACAAAACACGAAATAAAAATAATTAAAAGCCAAGATACGGCTTAAAATTAAATTTATCAGGAAAAAAATTATGAATTAATAGGTCGAGTCAAGACCTAAAACGTCAGGACAAAACATGGGATAAAAATAATTAAAAGCCAAGTCACGGCTTAAAATTAAATTTTAATGGGAGAAAAACCATGAATTAATAGATCAAGTCGAGACCTAAAAATTTAGAACGAAAGCGGGATAAAAATAATTAAAAATCAAGTCACGGCTTAAAATTAAATTTATCGGAAAGGATATTCATGAATTAATAGGTCGAGTCAAGATCTAAAAATTCAGGACGAAAGCAGAATAAAAATAATTAAAAACTAAATTACGATTTAAAATTAAATTTATCGGGAGGAAAAATTACAAATTAATAAATAGAGTTAAGATCTAAAAACTCGGGACGAAACACGGGATAAAAATAATTAAAAGCCAAGTCACATATTAAAATTAAATTTATCAGAAGGAAAAATCACGAATTAATAGGTCGAGTCATGACTTAAAAAGTCGGAACGAAACACGAGATAAAAATAATTAAAAGCCAAGTCACGGCTTAAAATTAAATTTATCAAAAGAAAAATCCCGAATTAATAGGTCGAGTCAAGACCTAAAAACTCGGATGCTTAGCACACTATGGCTTAGGGTTCCTAGTTTTCTATTTGCCTGGCACATCAGGATTTAGGGTGCCTAGTCTTCTACGGCTCTAAAGATTTGCCTCACTCATCAGGACTTATGGTGCCTAATCTTTAAGGCTTAAAAGATTTATCTGGCTCACCAGGGCTTAGGGTGCCTAATCTTTAGGGCTTAAAGTTCCTAGTCTTCTACTAAGACGTGCTAGGTTTGCCTGGCGCACCAGGGCTTAGGGAACCTAAGAGTCGTCTTACAATCCTAGGACCTAGGCAACATTTCACATATGATTAGAATTTGAAAAACGTTTGCCTAGTGCACTAGGGCTTGGATCAACAAACCATTGTTGAGGGCTGCTACACAACTTTTAGGATCCACGGGCTCATGTTTTTTGCTTTGGTCTTGAAGAGTTACGCCCCACTATAGAGGAGTTCACCGTCATTCTTAATCTCGTCCCACAAGAGTTCATACCAATACCCTTCCATATTCATCACACATCGTTGTGGTTTGACTGGCCAAGAGGTTTCTTTCTTCATCAATGGAAACTTACTAGACACAGATTCTGTCCTACCGGTGCCCTTGGTGACTTCAACTTTTAGTTGTGGTGCCGTTATGTACTGTGCATCTGTCTGCTTGCCTGGTACCTTCTGGTTTCCTATGACAACCAAGTTAACACTATTCTTGTGAACATTGGGGAGCAAATAAGGGCAGGGAAGGACTTCACGCTCCTATTTTTGGCTGAGACCCTGATTGGTCTAGTGTTATTCACCCGGGTGTAATCACGTCTTCTGTCGGTAGTCCTCTGCTTCTCCAAAGTGAAACTCAAATATCTCATTTTCTCCGCTCTTCTCTATTTTTGCTGATTTCTCTCAATTTTTATCGCTCTTCTCTCCTTTTGCTGATTTCTCTCAGATTTTACTACTCTTCTCTCATTTTTCCACTATTTCTCTTTATTTTTTCACATATAGAGTCCTTTTGCTGATTTCTCTCGATTCTTATTTCTTTTCTCTCTTCTTAGATTTGACTGATAGAGAAAGTAAATCTTTAACAGAAATAGGGTTCGAAAGTGTACAACACTGTTGCCTTTTTTTATCTTCCTTTTTATTCGATATGCACTACTAAGGCAGCTTGGAGATAATATCTTTCTTTACTAACTGGAGGAGACATCATGACATCACTTAACAGTACTCCTAATAGCAGATCCCTTTTATGACTTTGACTACTATGAAACATCTAAATGTCTTGCTAATTGGTCAACGACTGTCCATCTTCTATTATCTACACCGAATTATAAGGCAGTTTAGTCGAGCTCAGATCATATTCCATAGCGTATGGGGTCGTATTAATTCATCTTTCCTTCAAGCTTCCTTTCTGGTGCAGTACCTGAAGGCTTGGTCATCCTGTTCACTGATGGAAATGCAGGAGCTTCTCTACACTGAGCTCCCCGAGGAGTACAAGGCGTGCTTAGTTCAGGATAAAAAGAACAAAAATAAAGAAGATGGAGAAGAACAAGTAGCAAAGAGAAGGAAGATCTAAGAAATCTATTTTGCTTTTAGGATTTTGTAGATTTCTTCTTTATTTAGAGTTTGGGACTTGTGTGCCCACAATTTATTTCTAAAACTTTGTGATCGCAACTAAAATAATAAAAATTTCATATTTATCTACAAAAGGTTCTCAATTATTTAAAATTCTTCGATTCTTGCAGTTAAACGACTTTATTATTAGAACTCAAAGATAAGTTTACATTGATCATTACTCGGATTCAAAGATTGCTAAAACAAAGAAGGTGGTCAGACTTTTTGGAAGAAGCTGCTTATGTATCCCAAAAAGTAAAATCAGGCCATAATGTAGTTCGGGCTCGGTTTACTCTTGGGGTATTAACACTCTCATTTTTTGATGTCCTAACTTTTTCCAATGTCGCCCTTTCAGGTTTTCGATCTTGCGGGCTGCTCTAAATTTTGCTTGGACCGCCTTTTCGATTTTCAACCTAGAGAGCTTTTATTTTATCTTTATTTTTCTCTCAAGGGTAGTACTTTTTGAGTTCATCCAAGTTGATCGAAGTGGAGAACGTCTTGCCATCCAGATCCATGATGATTACATCACTACTGGTCATAATAGTCTTGATCAGATATGGCCCAGCCCAATTTGGCTTAAACTTTCCCCTTTGATCAAATATGGGCGTCCTGATCTGCTTAAGAACTAAGTCACCTTTTCTCAAGTCTCGTGTCTTGACTTTCTTGTTGAACGCATGAGCTATCCTCTTTTGATATCTTTGTACGTGAAACAAGGTTTGTAGTCTTCTTTCATGGAATAAGAGAAGCTTTTCCATCCAAATTTTTTGCCATTCTTCTGCGGATTGAGCCGCATCTTATACTTCCTGATCATTTGAAAAAATTCGTACAGCACAACGATATGGTTGTCTCGATCTTTGGACTTCACAATCATGTCTCCCACATATATCTCGACGTCTTTATGTATCATATCATGCAAAAGGTAGTTGCAGCCTTTTGATAGGTTGCCCCTACATTCTTCAAATTGAATGGCGTTATTGTTAGGAATGTATACTGAAAAGCCTTCCTTTTTAGTCTTTTTTATTCTTGATCCCTGACATATTAATGAGAAATATTTGAGATATTTTTGCATTCGTGGTTTCATATTTATATTTGTGATGAATGAATGCATAGT
>JAOTRH010110005.1:1310-15388 GCA_034768845.1 Heliamphora exappendiculata | reverse complement strand
CTTTCCTCCCCAAAATCACCATTCTCACCCCAAATTTCAACGGAAGGGTGGTTTTGGGAAGGGTGGTTTTTGGGGTGGAAGGGGGTGGTTTTGGGGGAAAAAGGTGGTTTGAATGGTGGTTTTGGGTGGAAAGGGTAGTTTTGGGGTGTGAGGGGCAGTTTTCGTTAAATTTCAACGAAAATTTTAACAGTTGGGGTGCAATTGATGTTAAAATTAAATCTCATGGGAGGTTAGTATAATTTCAGAGACCACATGGGAGGTCTCTATAATAAGTTTAAACCTTAGAGGAGGTAAGTGTAATTATCTCTAAAAATATTGATCTTGGCAATTTTGCCTCTAACAATTGGTATCAGAGCTGCTTTATTTTTTGTTTATGATTTATCGAGTGGCCGAATTATTTTAGAACTGTGCTAACTTTGTTTTATAGGTGTTCTAATCCTGATTTTTTTTTTCATAATCTTTTATTCATGTTTGATTGAATGATTTGGATGATGATTACAATTAATTTTTTAATCACGAGGGTTGATCATGATAGTTTAAGTTTTTTCTAGATCGAATGTGAGCCTACGAGATATAGATTTTGATGTCATTGCAGTTATTTATTTTTAAATATCAATTTAGTATATTTAAAAATAGCTTGAATGTCCAAGAACATGAAGAATATGAGGCGCCACCGGCGGTGGTTTCGGGTTTTACGAGTCACAAATTGCGATAATTTTTAATGGTTTTAAAATATTTTTTTCGGTAAGTTTTTGTAGGATTTATACATTAAAAATAGCAGCAAAAATAAGTCAAAATAGCCATAAAAAATTGGCAAAAATGGCCACCATTGGCGACTTTGTTGATGGCGATTTGGGGTCGATTTTGTTATTTTTTAGAACATTTTTGGGACTATTTTTTGAGCAATTTTTTGGCATAAAATAGCAGTAAACATACCTTAAAATAATGTCCAAAACCCATAAAAAAAAACTAGGCTAAAACAGGTGGAAAAAAGCAGGGAAAGCAGTGGTAGTTTTCGGCGACAGGGGCAGCACTTTTCAGGCTGCTTTCGGGGCTTTTTGAAAACTATTTCTGAGTTGTTCTTTGAAGAAACATGTTGCTGGATATCAATTGCCTAGATAGTAAAATTAATAGGAATTGACTTGTCTGGACAAACGACGGATAGTAGTCATTCTCCCATCAAGGCATGCTATTCACAGGGTAGCAGGTTGCTGGCGAATTTCTTTTAAAATGGTAGATGGAACCAAATTAAAATAAATTCAAAGTATTGCTTGTCATAATTAACAATTATTTTTAATTATGTGATTCTCATAAATAAAATGGCTTTTAATTCACTTGCAGTAATACTAAAAAAAAAAACTAATAGGACCAAATTTTGTTAATTGCAAAAGTAACTTGGATATAACTTTAACTACCAAGAGTATTTCTTCAATACTAGAAAATGTGTTTGTTTCTGAAAAAAGTTTTTCCTATGGGTTGAAAGGCATGAAGAAGAAAAATATTTAGAAATAGGGAGACACAGTTTTCAGGTAGTTAGTGGACCACAGACTGGTGTGAAAAAGTCGAAAGGCAGATATTTTCACTGCAACCAAACACAGCACTTAAAAAAGATATGTCCAGTATTTCACAAAAGGCAGAACAATCGGTGTAATTTCTGTTCACTGGTTTAGCAGTGTTATCTGCCGGTATCTAGTGTGTAGATATGGAAGCCACTAATCATGTCTGTAATTCTTTGTTGGGGTTTCAAAAAATTCGACAACTTAGTGATGGAGAGATTTACCTGCATATGGGCAATAATACAATGGTGACAGCAGTTGCAGTGAGAGATGTCACTCTCAGTTTTGGTAGAGATCAGATTTTTTTTTGGGTAATTAAGATCGGATTTTAATATTGAGAGATCGGATTTTAATATTGAGAGATTGTCTTTAGGTACCTTTCATTAAAAGGAACTTAGTTTCCGTTTCTAGATTGGTTAAAGACATATATTTGGTTTATTTTAATAACTCTGTGGTTATTAAGGATAATAAACAGACTATCTATTTTGGTACATTGGTGAATTATCTTTATGTTATTACTCCAATTTCTCCTACACTGCAATTAACTAAATTGAATAACACATCTAATTTACCAAATAAGAGAAAGTTTCCTTCTTTAATGAACTAAATGTTTTTTTGGCACTTACGCTTAGGTCATATTAATCTTAAAAGGATAAATAGACTAGTAGACGATGGACCTTTGAGTTCATTGGAAGTGGAGGCACTTCCAGTCTAAGAATCCTACTTAGAGAATAAGATGATCAAGAGACCATTTTTTGCCAAAGGCTATAGAGCTAAAGAACCGTTGTAACTGGTTTATTCTGATGTGTGTGGTCCTATGACAATCTGTGATAGAGGTGGCTTTGAGTACTTCATCAGTTTCATTGATGACTACTCAAGGTATGGATACATTTACCTGATGCACCATAAGTCTGAATGCTTTGAGAGATTCAAAGAATTCAAGATAAAGGCGGAGAAGCATTGGGATAAAAGTACTAAATCACTACGATCTGACCGTGGTGGGAAATATCTATTTGGAGAGTTTAAGAATTAGCTGTCATCTGAAGGGATTATATCCCAGTTGACTGTATCGGGCACTTTACAGCAGAATGGTGTAGCAGAAAGAAGGAATAAGACTCTTATGGAGATGGTAAGGTCCATGATGAGTTATTCAAGTTTACCCGATTCATTTTGGGGACTCGCACTAGAGACAATGACTTACATTTTGAACTTGATACCTTTTAAATCAGTACCTTATACTCCCACAGAATTGTGGATTGGGCGTAAGCCTCGTCTGAAACACATTCGAATTTGGGGGTGTCCTGAAAATGTGCTGTAAGGGAATGCGGGTAAGTTGGAACCAAGGACATAAGTCTATTTTTTTTGTAGGGTATCCCAAGAGAACAAAGGGTGGTCTATTTTATAATTCTAAGGATCAGAAGGTCGTTGTTAGCATCAGGCATGCTATTCACACGGTATGAGACTGCTGGCGAATTTATTTTAAAATGGTAGAGGCAAGCAAATTAAAATAAATTCAAAATTTTGCTCATCATAATTAATAGCTTTTTTTAATTTTGTGATTCTCAAGATTAAAATGAATTTCAAGCCACTCGTTTCAATACTCAAAGAAAACAAGCTAACATGACCGAATTTTGTTGGCTGAAAAAGTAACTTGGATATAGTTTTAACTACCAAGGATATTCTTTCAATACTAAAAAATATATTTGTTTCAGAAAAAAGATTCTTTCTCTGGGCCGAAAGGCATAGATACGAAAAAGGTTCAAAAAGAGGGAAACATGATTTTTAAGGTAGTTAGTGGGCCATTGATTGGTGTGAAAAAGTCAAAAATAGATGTTTTCACTGCAACTAGACACGATATTAGAAAAAGCTATGTCTAGTTTATCTTAGCAAGTTGAACAAACATGGTAATTTCTGTTCACTGATTGTGGAAACATATTTAGCGGTGTTATCTATCGATACCTGATGTGTAGATACGGAAGCCACTAATCATGTCTGCAATTCATTGCAGGGGTTCCAAGAAATCCGACAACTTAGTGATTGAGAGATTTACTTGCATATGGGTAATAATACAAAGATAACAGCAGTTATAGTGGGAGATGTCACTCTCAGTTTTAGTCGAGATATGATACTTATTCTGAAAGATTGTTTTTGTATACCTTCGATTAAAAAATATATATTTTCAGTTTCGAGCTTAATAAAGAACAAATATTTTGTTCATTTTGGTGACTCTGTGGTTGTAAAGAAAAATAAATATTTTATTTATTTTAGTACATTGGTGAATGATCTGTATGTCGTATCTCCTATATCTCATACACTATAACTAACCGAAATGTATTTCTTTAATGAACCAAACTGTGAAACTCGATTCCTTTTCTTTTTTCATATATATATATATATATATATATTTGATGTGTTAGTTTTTGCTTCATCATTTAAGAACATCATATGTTATGTGTTTTACACGTGTTCGGGTTTTGAAAAGGCTAATTTGGTTGGTTTATTTTGGGGTTGTGAACCATTAGAAATCCGTCGACTAGGGTTTCCTTTTCTCCATCATTCAGTCAACTGAATGGTCAGTGTGGTGGTTCAGTTGACTGAAGTGGGCAACTCAGTCGATTGAACTAGGTTAGTGGAGTTTTTTTATGATTTTAGTAGCCTTCTTCAGTTGACTGAAGAGAGAGGTTCAGTCGACTGAACTCTAGTTTTGGGAGAGGTCTATAAATACTAGCCTTTTAAAAGATATTTTAAAATTTTGTTTCTTCAAGACTATGTTTCCTTTTTCCAAACATAAAACCTCCACCTTCTCTCTAGTTTTCGGGGGGCTCGGGCTTGGTTTTTGGCTATCAAATAGCGGATCCTTGCTATTCTCAACAAGGGCTTTGTGTTTATCCAGACAGAATCTCATTTCAATGAACTTTGTTTTTCAAGGCATCGACTTTTTAACTCAATGAGGTAGGATCCTAGACTCTCATATCTTAAATGTGGTGCTACGTGGAATATTATGATTTTTTACCGTTCTAAAATGCATGAAAAGTTGTTTTAGGGGTTTAATCTCTATTTGGTTAGATGAAATCACTTTTAAAGTGTTTTTATGGTTTATCCCATGTTGATGGATGTGTAGATGTCCATGATTTTCAAAATGGTGGTTTGAAAACAGAGGTGTCTATAGAAGGTTTTAGAAAAACATGTTTTGGAGGTTTGGAGCTGACCCTTGGGTTTGAGCTTGAATTTTTTTAATATTTGGTTGAGACATGGGTTTATCTCAATGGATATGTGAATGATATGACGGCATGTATGTGGATATCAAGTACATGGCTATGTACGTACTTATATTTGTCGAATCATGCAAGATCTGCATATTAGGGCAAGTGATTGTCCCGCAGTGAAAGACCATGAAGAATTGCATATTAGGGCAAATGATTGTCCCGTGGTGAAAGACCGTGAAGAACCTAATGATTGGGTTAGTATTATCCCACGGTGAAAGACCGTGAAAGAGCATGACATGCATATGAATATTATTTTGTTTGCTTACTATAGTGTCGGACATTGCTAGATGTCGAGAGACGACAAGAAAACATATGATTTTTGAGAACTAAAAACTATTTATCTTTGAGGCTTGTGTGAGTCAAAATATTTATATTACTCGTGTTAGCATGCTTTGTTTTTAAATTCATACTAGTTTATTTTTTATTGGGCTTTGGCTCACGTGGTGGGATTTGTGCAAACCTTTTTTGGGTGACTGTGATCATGGGTGTTGATTTAGTGGAGCTCTAGAAGCGAAAGACTTTTGCTTAGAGTTTTCTTTGTTATGGGAATCATGTACTATTATATGTATTGCCTGTTCTTTGAGGCATGTTTTGTAAGCCTTGAGGCGATATATTATGCGTGTATGGAATGTATATTTATTTTGAGAAGAAACCTGAATTTTGGGGCGTGACAACTTGGTATCAGAGCTCTGGATTCGAATACCTAAGAGCTGTGGGAAGAGGGTGCATCACCTTATGAGGATGATTGCGTGTGCTTGGTTGCATGTGTTTAAGTATTTTTATAACATGAGCATGATAGCTTGTTGAGCATGAGGATGTTGTATATACGTGAGTATGGAGATTGGACTTTAGCATGGGGGAGCATCATTCTTGTCGGTTCTCCTCGGTATGTGAAATGTGTTTACATGATCTTGAATGGCTATGTGTTAGCATGATTATGTGTTTTAAGTTAGTAATAACATGATAAATGAAAGCTTATGTTGTTATGTTGCTTTCATATAGAAGTTATGTCCACACGAGGAGGACGAGGCCGTGGTCGAGGCTGTGGCCGTGGTTTAGGCCGAGGAGATGTGCCAATCCCTGATGTTGGGGATGCTAATGCTCCCCAAGGATTAGTAGATGGGGTAGACTTGCTGCGTGAGATGGGAGGCTCCATCCGTCAGCTAGCCGAGGCTGCTAGGGGGACAGAGAGAATACTCGAGCCAAGGTTGACTGTCGTGATGTGGGAATTTTGACATCTCAACCCTCCTACCTTTGTCGGGGATCCCAATCCCAAGGTGGCCACAGAATGGCTAGAGCTTGTGACCAGAATCCTAAATACCTTACAGATAGTTGAGGATGACTTGAGGATTTCATTCACCACATTTCAGTTGAGAGGGGATGCTCATGAATGGTGGAAGTTTGCTGGAACGGTTGTGGTAGGCACATGGGATGCGTTTACAAAGGCATTTCTAAAGAAGTACTTTCCCAAGTTCTCGAGAGATCTTTATCGTGAGGAATTCTTTTCCCTCACCCAGGGGGTGCTGAGTGTGGTGCAATATGAGGCGAGGTTCACTAGATTGTCCCACTTTGCTCAGGACTGCATAACTACTGACGATTTGCGCTTGAAGAGGTTTAAAAGGGGTCTGAGGCCCGTGATTAGGGAATGGGTGGCAGGATTGAGATTATGTGTTTTACAAATCTAGTGGAGTTGGCAGTTGTTATAGAAAATACGCTGAATGAAACTCGTAGACCTAGGGAGGTCAGGGCATCGTAGAGTGGCGTGGATACTCAGTCTGGTTAGCGCTTCAACAAGAGGCAGAGGTCCTTTTCCCCGGCCCACGTCCTTTGGGGTTACAATAGTAGTTTTCTATACCAGTACCTTCAATGACTTCTTCAGGGAGGTCAGACCAGAGAGAGATCATCTGTTATCAATGCAGATATCCCATGCATCGAGTGATGAACTATTTAAAGAAGGGATAGTCTCAGAGTTTAGTATAGGAGAGAGAGCCACCAGTTTGTTACGGATGCGGCCAGTCAGGGCACATTCATAGGAACTGTCCTCGATGAAGGAGTGTATAGAGTTCGGTAGGAGCATCAGTTGTTCCGCCCGCACAAGCACGACAGATTTATCAACAGCTTGTGGCTCAGGCATCTAGAGTTGTGGACGGGAGTGCCTCAGTACAGTCAGTGCGACAATCGATAGCCTAGGACTACCGTGGATAGATTAGGGGAACGCAGGGCTGAGTGTATGCCCTTTCAGATCCTAGTTCTTTTAAGGCACCGGTTGTGCCTGATGCTGTAGCTACTACATCAGTGATTAGAGGTACTCTCTTAGTATATAGATCATGGGCCAGTGTTCTTATCAACATAGGAGCATCACATTCCTTTATTTCATTTTCTTTTGCATCTACATTAGGGTTGGAGACAGACTCATTGGGTAGTACGTTGAGTGTAGAGACCCCAGTTGGTGGGAATGTGGTGTTGGGTCAAGTTTGTAGATCTTGTGAGTTAGAGGTCACTGGTCGCTGTTTAGAGTTTAATTTCATCATTCTAGACATGACCACGTTTGATATCATCCTAGGAATGGATTGGCTAACCACCTATCGTGCCGTTATCGATTGCGATCAATAGAGGGTATCGATTTGTATGCCTAAGGGTGATTGCTTTTGTTTCGTGGGAGATCGGGACAAGGGTTTGGTGTCCATGCCTAGTGTTGTTCTGAACTGCGAAAACCTGGGTTTCCTTTTTTCTGCTCTCATGTTGGATGAGGCGGTTAGGGTTCGAAGGGAGTTTCCCCCAGTGGTTTGTGACTTTCCTGATGTCTTTTTGGACGATCTTCTTGAGTTGCCACCGAGTCATGAGGTAGAGTTTTCTATCGATCTTGTTCCGGGAGTTGCTCCTATTTCGATGCCATCTTATCATTTTACACCGGTTAAGTTACAAGAACTCAAGGTACGACTTCAGGAGTTGCTTGATAAGGGATTTGTACGTCTGAGTACGTCGCCGTGGGGAGCTCCAGCTCTTTTTTGCAAAAAACAAGGATGGGTTATTGAGGTTGTATATTAATTATCAGAAGTTGAACTAAGTAACGGTGAAAAATAAGTATCTTATGCCGAGGATTGATGACTTGTTTGATCAACTGAAGAGTTTGAGTTGCTTTTCGAAGATTAATTTGAGATCAGGGTACCATCAATTGAGGATTAGGGACGAGGACATAGTAAAGACTGCCTTTTGGACTCATTATGGTCACTATGAGTTTTTGGTTATGTCGTTCGGTTTGACGAATATTCCTGTAACAATCATGGGTTTCATGAACCACATAATTCATTCGTATCTGGACAATTTTGTGGTTGTGTTCGTAGATGATATTCTTATTTACTCACCTACAAGGGAGATGCATGAAGAACACCTCCGTATTGTTCTACAGCTTTTGAAAGAGCATTGTCTATATGCTGAGTCTGAGAAGTGTGAATTTTGGATGCCTAAGGTAAGATTTCTTAGACATGTGGTATCGAGAGATGGAGTATCGGTGGATTCTTCTAAGACTAATGCAGTAATGGATTGGGAATGACCAAAAAATGTATATGAGATCCGCAGCTTTTTAGATTTGGCAGGTTACTATCGGCGATTCGTGAGAGACTTTTCTAGACTTGCTGCGCCGATGACGCGTCTTACACGAAAGGGAGTCAAATTCATTTGGAGTTAGTCCTATGAGTTAACATTTCAAGAGTTAAAGAAGAGGTTAACTAGTTTACTAGTGTTAGTTATTCCAATATGAGGTTTGGGTTACACAATATATTGTGATGCGTTACATAATGATTTGGGCTGTGTTCTTATACAGGAAGGTAAGGTCGTGGCTTACAGATCTCGACAGTTAAAAATGCATGAGAAGAATTATCTGACACATGATTTAGAGTTGGCAGTCGTGGTTTTTTCTTTGAAGGCATGGCGGCACTATCTTTATGGTAAGCATTTTGAGGTTTTCTCCGATTATAAGAGTTTGAAATACTTGTTTTTACAGAAAGACCAGAATCTATGCCAACGACAGTGGATGGAGTTTATAGAAGATTATGATTTTGAATTGTAGTACCACCCGAGAAAGGCTAATATTATGGCTGATGCTCTTAGCAGAAGATCTCATGGTTCATTAGCTTCCATTTCTATATGAGAATGGGAGATGCTTGGGGAGGTTGGGGAGTTTGCTCTATGTCTCGAGAAGACAGGGAAGGGTGCGACTTTATTTTCAGTTGTTTCGTGACCTATGTTGGTTACTCGTGTGTTGGAGGCTCAATAGACAGATCAAGAGGCTCAGATGTTACAAGATCGTATTACTAGTGAAAAGGACACCACAGGATGGGTTATGAGTTCATATTAGAGTTTGAGATTGGCAGGGAGAGTGTTTATACCAGAGTCGTGCCGTACCGATGTACTACGTGATTTCCATCATTCTCGTCTTGTAGTGCACCTGGGAGGCACCAAGATGTATCATGATATGCATCGTCAGTTCTGGTGGAAGGGAATGAAGAGGGATGTGGCTTAGTTTGTTTCTTGGTGCCTTACTTGTCAGCAGGTAAAGGCAGAACATCAGAGACCAGTAGAGTTGTTACAGCCGTTGCCAGTATCCAAATGAAAGTAGGAGAACATCGCGATGGACTTTGCATCGGAACTTCCCAGATCACCTAAAGGACATGACGCTGTTTAGGTTGTAGTCGATAGGCTGACAAAGTCTGCACACTTTCTACCCATTCGCGTGAAGGATTCTATGGACATACTAAGTAGGTTATATGCCAATGGGATAGTCCGATTACACGGGGTACCTACATCTATTATTTTTGATCGAGACCCGCGCTTTACATCGCACTTTTGGTAGAGTCTTCAGGTGGCTTTGGGAATAAGCTTGACATTCAGCACTTCTTTTAACCGCAGATGGACGGTCAGTCCGAAAAGACTATCCAAATCTTGGAGGATATGTTGAGAGCTTATGCGCTTAATTTTTGGGGTTCTTGGAAAGATCATCTACTGTTTGCAGAGTTTGCGTATAACAACAGTTATCAGTCCAGTATTGGGATGGCACCATATGAGGCTTTGTATGGTAGGCTGTGTAGATCGCCGGTACATTGGACAGATGTGGGAGAGACCACAGTTTTGGGACCCGACTTGGTGCGGGAGACAACAGAGAAAATCGCTGCGATTCAACAACGTTTAATGACTGCTCAGAGTTGTCAGAAAAGCTATGCTGATCAGAGAAGAAGACCATTGGAGTTTGAGGTGGGGGACCACGTGTTTTTAAAAGTCTCGCTACACAGAGGTTTGATGAGGTTTGGCTGTAGCAGGAAGCTCTCACTGCGTTTTATTGGGTCGTTTGAGATTTTTGAAAGGATTGGGGAGGTGGTATACCATCTGGCTTTACCACCTTAGTTGGCATTTTTGCACAATGTGTTTCATGTTTCCATGCTTCAGAAGTATAAGCCTGACCCGTCACATGTGTTGGATTAGGCTAAGTTACGAGTGGATAAGGATGTTACATATGAGGAGCGACCTGTGAAGATCGTTGACACAAAAGGGAAAGTGTTGAGAGGATGAACCATTGCTTATGTCAAGTTTTATGGCTACGTTACGGAGTTGAGGAAGCGACGTGGGAGCTTATGTCCGGTGTTCGTGCAAGATATTCGGAGTTATTTACTTCGTGACCTTGTAGCAAATTTTGGGGACGAAATTCCTTTAAGGGGGGAAAGTTGTGAGACCTGGTTCTTTTTCTTTTTTTGTATATATATATATTGGTAATTAATTGTAACAAAAAAAATACAAATTTTCAAGGGGTATATCCAAGGTAATTACATGAGTAACCAGTAGAAAAACCTCCTACAACACAGAAAACCCAACCCCCCGCCGAACCGACATGGGGACCTAACAAAAAGCCATATTCCACACACAACCCACATGGATAGAAAATACCAACATATACAACAACCTAGAAAAAAAAACTGATCATCCAACACAAAATAACAAAATCCTGCTGAAGCTCGGCTCCTCGAAAAGCTCTAAACCTCAGCCAAGAAATGACCTACTCACCTAAGAAGATTTGCCAAAGAACCTCTGTAAAGTTGAGAGACTAATTAAACCTCTATGCTCAAGAGGTCAAAAGGGCTAATATATATATTCGATGTGTTAGTTTTTGCTTCATCGTTTTAGAACAGCATATGTTATATGTGTTTTACACGTGTTCTGGTTTTGAAAAAGGCTAGTTTGGTTGGTTTGTTTTGGGGTTGTGAACTGTAAGAAATTCGTTGGCTGGGGTTTCCTTTTCTTCGTCGTTTAGTCGACTGAATGGTCAGTGTGGTGGTTCAGTCGACTTAAGTGGGCAACTCAGTCGACTGAACTGGATCGGTGGAGTTTTTTGTGATTCTAGTAGCCTTCTTCAGTTGACTAAAGTGGGAGATTTAGTCGACTGAACTACTGTTTTGGGCGACGCCTATAAATATTAGCCTTTTAGAAGATATTTTAAATTTTGTTTCTTCAAGACTAAGTTTCATTTTTCCAAACATAAAACCTTTATCTTCTTTATGGTTTTTGGGAGGCCCGACTTTATTTTTGCCGATCGAATATCGGATCCTTGTTATCCTCGCCGGGGGCTTCATGTTAATGTGGACGGAATCTCGTTTCGATGAAATTTGTTTTTTGAGGTGTTGAGTTTTTAACTCAATGAGTTAGGATCCAAGACTCTCATGTCTTAAAATGGGTGTTACGCGGAATATTATGCATTTTTACCATTCTAAAATGCATGAAAAGTTATTTTAGGTGTTTAATCTCTGTTTGGTTGGACGAAATGACTTTTAAAGTGTTTTTATGGTTTATCCCATGTTGATGGACGTGTGGATGTCCGTGGTTTTCAAAAAAGTGGTTTGAAAATGGAGGGGCTTATGGAAGGTTTTGCAAAAACGTGTTTTGAAGGTTTAGAGCTAACCCTTGGGGTTGAGCTTAGATGTTTTTTAATATTTGGTTGAGACGTGGGTTTATCTCGATGGATATGTGAATGATATGATGGTATGTATGTGAATATTTAGTACAAGGCTATGTGCGTACTTATATCTGTTGAATCACGCAAGATCTTCATATTAGAGCAAGTGATTGTCCTGCGGTGAAAGACCGTGAAGAACTGCATATTAGGGCAAGTGATTGTCCCGCGGTGACCGCGAAGAACTTGATGATTGGGTTTGTATTATCCCACAGTGAAAGACTGTGAAAGAGTATGACATGCATATGAACATTGTTGTGTATGCTTACCATAGTGTCGGACATTATTAGATGTCGAGAGACGACGAGAAAACGTATGGTTTTTGAGATGTAAAAACTGTTTTTTCTTTGAGGCTCGTGTGAGTCAGAATACTCATATTACTCGTGTTAGCATGTTTTGCTTTTAAATTCATGCTAGTCAATTTCCTATTGAATTTTTGCTCACATTGTAGGATTTGTGCAAACCTTTTTCAGGTGACTATAATCACGGGTGTTGATCTAGTGGAGCCCCAGAGCCAAAAGACTTTTTCTTAGAGTTTTCTTTGTTATGGAAATCATGTACTATTACAGGTATTGCCTGCTCTTTGAGGCATGTTTTGTAAGCCTTGAGGCGATATATTATGCATGTATGGAATGTATATTTTTTTTAGAAGAACCCTGGGTTTTGGGGTGTGACAACTTAGTATCTGAGATCTGGGCTCGATTACCTAAGAGCCGTTGGAAGATGGTGCATCACCTTGTGAGGATGATTGCGTGTGCTTGGTTGCATGTGTTTAAGTGTTTTTATAACATGAGTATGATAGCTTGTTGAGTATGAGGATGTTGTATATATGTGAGTATGGAGGTTGGATCTTAGGAATGACTAGTCTTGCCTTCGGACATTTGGATTAACAAATTTAGAAGCCAAGTTAGATATGCATTTGGCCATTGTTTTTTCTAGCAAGGAATCTAAGTAGGTTATCCAAATTGATGCGTCATTCTTGTTGGTTCTCCTAGGTATGTGAAATGTGTTTACATGATCTTGAATGGCTGCATGTTAGCATGATTATATGTTTTATGTTAGTAATAACATGATAAATGAAAGCTTATGTCGTTATGTTGCTTTCGTATAGAAGTTATGCTCGCGCGGGGAGAACGAGGCCGTGGCCATGGTTTAGGCCAAGGGGATGTGCCAATCCCTGATGTTGAGGATGCTAATGCTCCTTAAGGACCCGAAGATGGGGTAGACTTGCTGCATGAGATGGTAGGCTCCATCCGTTAGCTAGCCGAGGCCGCTAGGGGGAGAGAGAGAATACCCAACCTAAGGGGGGCTATCGTGATGCTGAAATTTTGACGTCTCAACCCTCCTACCGTTGTCGGGGATTCCAATCCCAAGGTAGCCATAGAATGGCTGGAGCTTGTGATTAGAATTTTGGATACCCTACAGATAGTTGAGGATGACCTGAGGATTTCATTCACCGCATTTCAGCTGAGAGGGGATGCTCATGAATGGTGGAAATTTTCTAGAATGGTTGTGGGAGGCATATGGGATGTGTTTACTAAGGTATTTCTATAGAAGTACTTTCCCGAGTCCTCGAGAGATCTTTATCGTGAGGACTTATTTTACCTCACCCAGGGGTGTTGTGTGTGGTGCAGTATGAGGCAAGGTTCACTGGCTAGTTCTACTTTGCTCAGGACTGCATATCTACTGACAATTTGCACTTGAAGAGGTTTGAAAGGGGTCTGAGGCCCACAATTAGGGAACGGGTGGTAGGATTGAGATTACATGTTTTTACAGATCTGGTAGAGTCGGCAGCTATTATAGAAAATACGTTGAATGAGACTCGTAGACCAAGGGAGGTCAGGGCATCGCAGAGTGGCGTCGATACTCAGTTAGCTGGGCACTACAACAAGAGGCAAAGGCCCTTTGGCCTCAATCCACGTCCATCAGGGTTATGCCAGCAATTTTCTGTACCAGTACCTTCAATAACTTTGTCAGGAAGGTCAGAGCAGAGAGAGATCACCTGTTATCGGTGCAGACAGCTTGGCATCGAGTGACGAATTGTCCACAGAAGGTACAGTCTCAGTGTTCAGTATAGGAGAGAGAGCCACCGATTTGTTATGGAAGCAGCCAATTGGGGCACATTCGTAGGAACTATCCTCGAGGAGGGAGTGCACAGAGTACGGCAGGAGCACCAGTTGTGCCACCCGCAAAGTGACGACAGACTTATCCGCAGCTTGTGGCTCAGACATCTAGAGTTGTGGACGGGAGTGCTTCAGT
>JAOTRH010109994.1:0-15388 GCA_034768845.1 Heliamphora exappendiculata | reverse complement strand
AAAAGAAATTGGCATGTCTGGTCTTATGAAGGATAGTAGACGTCCACCCATCGTGGCATGCTATTCTCGGGTTACCAAGCTGTTGGCGAATTAATTTTAAAATGGTAGAGATGACCAAATTAAAATAAATTCAATATTTTTCTCATCATAATTAACGGTTTTATTTAATTGTGTGATTCTCATGATTAAAAAAGAATTCAGCCAACTCGCTTCAATACTCAAAGAAAACAAACTTACGGGACCAAATTTTGTTGACTGGAAATGTAATATGGATATAGTTTTAACTACAAATAGTATTCCTTCAATACCAGAAAATGTGTCTGTTTTAGAAAAAGGTTCTTCCTTGGGGCCGAAAGACATGAAGAAGAAAAAGGTTCAGAAACAGGGAGACACATTTTCTAGGGTAGTTAGTGGGCCACGACCTGGTGTGAAAAAGTCGAAAGGTAGATATTTTCACTGCAATCAGACCCAACACTAGAAAAAGCTAAGTCCAGTATTTCTTAGAAGGCAGAACAAATATGGTAATTTTTGTTCACTGGTTGTGAAAACATGTTTAGCGGTGTTATCTACCGGTACCTGGTGTATAGATATGGGAGCCATTAATCATATATGCAATTCATTGCAAGGGTTCCAGAAAACCCGACAACTTAGTGATGGGGAGATTTACCTGCATATGGGTAATAATACATAGGTAACAGCAATTGCAGTAGGAGATGTCAGTCTCAGTTTTGGTAGAGATTGGGTTTTAATATTGAGATATTGTCTTTATGTACATGCCATTAGAAAGAACTTAGTTTCTATTTCTGGATTAGCTAAAGACGGATATTTTGTTTATTTTAAAAACTCTGTAGTTATTAAGGATAATAATTAGGTTATCTGTTCTGGTACATTGGTGGATAATCTTTATATTATTACTCCAATCTCTCCTACACTACAACTAACTAAAATGAATAACACATCTAATTTACCATATAAGAGAAAGTTTTCTTCTTTAATGAACCAAACGTTTCTTTGGCACTTACGCTTGGGTCATATTAATCTAAAAAGGATAAACAGACTGGTAGCAGATGGACTTTTGAGTTCATTGGAAGTGGAGGCACTTTCAGTCTGTGAATCTTGCTTAGAGGGTAAGATAACCAAGAGGCCCTTTTCGGCCAAAGGCTATAGAGCTAAAGAACCGTTGGAGCTGATTCATTCTGATGTGTGTGATCCTATGACAATTCGGGCTAGAGGTGGCTTTGAGTACTTTGTTAGTTTCATTGATGACTACTCAAAGTATGGATACATTTACCTGATACACCGTAAGTCTGAATGCTTTAAAAAATTTAAAAAATTTAAGACAAAGGCGGAGAAGCGTCTAGGTAAAAGTATCAAATCACTATGATATGACCGTGGTGGGAAATACCTTTTTAGAGAGTTTTAGGACGACTTATCATCAGAGGAGATTACATCCCAGTTGACTACACCTAGCACTCCTCAGCAGAATGGTGTAGCAGAAAGAAAGAATAGGACTCTTATGGAAGTGGTAAGGTCAATGATGAGTTATTCAGGTTTATCACATTCGTTTTGGGAACTCGCTTTAGAGACAGTGGATTACATTCTGAACTTGGTACCTTTTAAGTCAGTACCTTCTATTCCCACAGAATTGTGGACTAGGTGTAAACCTAGTCTAAAACACATTCGAATTAGGGGTGTCCAGCACATGTGCTAAAAGGGAACGCAGGTAAGTTGAAATCAAGGACAGAAGTCTGTTTCTTTGTGGGGTATCCTAGGGGAACGAAAGGTTATCTATTTTATAATCTTAAGGATCAGAAGGTCATTGTTAACACCAATGTCCGATTCTTGGAAAATGATTATATTATAGACCACAGGCCCAATAGCAAAATTGTTCTAAAAGAACTGAGAGAAAATGCCAGTGAAACGAAAGAGGAACCACAAGTCACTAATATTGCATTACCTAGTCGTAGTGGGAGGATTATCAGGACAGGTGCAAATCAAGAATAGGGTGCTGATGCATAGGGTTTAGATTCTGCACAACCTGCCGCTGCTAGTACACAGACACAGGTAGTGCCTCGTCGTAGTGGGAGAATTGTTCATCAACCTAGTTGGTATATGTTCTTGGGAGAGTCTTTTGACAGGATCCCGGCAGAACTGGATACTGAGCCCTGTAACTACAATGAAGCACAGCAAGACAAAGATGCAGATCTTTGGTAAAAGGCTTTGAATTCAGAGATAAAATCTATGTATTCCAATTAGGTCTGGGATCTTGTAGAACCACCCAAAGAGATAAAACCCATTGGATGCAAGTTGATCTATAAGAAGAAGAGAGGAGAAGACGGAAAGGTTAAAACCTTCAAAGATAGACTTGTTGCTAAAGAGTTCACTCAGAAATAAGGAATCGAGTATGAGGAAACCTTTTCGCCGGTAGCCATGCTTAAGTTTATCCGGATTCTCTTATCCATTGCCGCACAATTCAATTACGAAATCTGGCAAATGAATGTCAAGACAGGTTTTCTTAACTTTTGACGAGTGTATCTATATGATACAACCAGACGAATTCATTGCAAAGGGCCAGGAGCATATGTTATGCAAGCTTAAGAGATCCATTAATGGACTTAAGCAGGCATCGAGGTCTTGGAACACTCGGTTTGATCAAGCTATAAAATCTTATGGTTTTGATCAAAGTCCGGATGAATCCTGTGTGTACAAGAAGCATGACAGAAGCGTAGTGATCTTCCTAGTACTTTATGTAGACGATATCTTGCTCATCGGAAACAATGTGGGGCATTATCTATGGTTAAAGTATGATTATCTTGGTAGTTCGATATAAAGGACTTGGGAGAAGCCAATCACATCTTTGGGATCAAGCTTGTGCAAGGTCGAAAACAAAGGATGTTGGGCTTATCACAAGAAAAGTATATTAATGATATTCTTACTCGTTTTAGCATGTAGGATTTCAAGAAAGGGTTTATCCCTTTCAGACATGGAATCACTCTATCCAAGGACCAGTGTCCTAGGACACTTGATGAGATAGAGAAGTTGAAGGCGGTTCCTTATGCTTCGGTAGTAGGAAGCCTCATGTATGCTAGGATTTGCACTAGACCCGACATCTACTTTTTCGTTGGCATGGTTAGCAGATATCAGTCTAATCTAGGGCAAGAGTATTGGATTATGGTAAAAAATATATAATCAAGTACTTGAAAATGACTAAGGATTATATGCTAGTTTACTAGGCAGACAGTCTAGTACCTTTGGGTACACAGACTCAGATTTTCAGTCAGACATAGTACTTGTTTTAGGAGACAACCTTGTAGATCTTTTACAAAGAGCTTACCGGCTGGGACTTTTGATAGTCATGTAGAGGGCATGGGAGTCAAATGTATAGCAACATGGTTTTGAGTATAAGTGAGAGATTGTTAGGGTTGGTATACTGAAAACTATATTTTTAGTATTTTATTTTATTTTTAATAAAATTAATTTTTCATTTTTATGCAAATTTTTATGAACAATGTATGTGTATCATTTCTTTGATATGCATGGATGTCCAATATTTTGTATAGTATTTAATCTGGTGTGTAGAGTACGACTTACACACAGAAGATCAGATTTTAGGTTCTTCCAAAATATAAGTTTTATATTCATAGTTTAGATGAAAATGGATATACCATCAGTATGACTATGGCACAGAGTTTTAGTAGGCCTGTCTTGGTTACGGGGAATAGATAATAGTGTCATCTATTATTCTTACTCTCTATGCTAGTACACTTTGTGCCTGTTGAACGGGACATTTGGGGTAATTAATTTAGTACTGACTAATGACTATATAAATTAATTCATACCCCAAGGTTACTATAAATAGTGCTTATTCTTTTAATCATGAAATAATTATTGATTTGCATATATTTAATATTCGTTGTTTTGATTCATTAGAGGATGCGATCTTATATGAGTCTATATTCCCGATGAGTTGGATAGCGGTATTATTTATATGGAAAATATTAATTATTGACGGAATTTACATCCCGAATGATCGGGATTGACGATACCCCCTTAAGGATGCTTATAAGTTTTGACCGGCCCAAACCCTGCAAGTGGATTTAATTACCCGGTGGTCAAATAAGTTAGCGGAAGGGCTTAAGGAAGTATGAAGATACTGATTAAATTAAATTGTCAGTAATTAAATTAAATTGGCGGGTATCGGGAATCTTAATATGGAAAGAAATGGTAAGCACTTAATAACATGAGCTCAATGCAAGAAGGTCTTGAGATTATTGGTCAGAGTGCAATTATAGTTCTTTGGTGATGTGAATTGTAATTCAGTATTTTATGAAAATTACAAAAATCGCTGTGTCTTTTCATAATTGCATAAACCACCTGTAGGTATCTGTGTTCCACTGGAAGTCTTAATCATAATTACTCCCCAGGTCCCTGTTGTAGCCCTATATATATGCGAGTAGGCTGAACTAATTTTGAGGATTTTTATATCATTCTTGATATATTATTTTTGTATTTTAAGACTTAAAAAATATATCGGGGTTCTGTCGGTACAAGTTCTCAGAGGATTGTAGCCCACACTATGTTCGAGGAACGCATAAGAAAATACGGTAAAAGATCTGACAGGAGCTTCAACTCGGAATTAAGTCGTAGTTGAAGATTAGATCTACAAGAGGTATTCTTTTAAATTAACTTTGGTAGCGCAGGTTTTATTTTTGATCGTTCGACGTCAAAATTTTTATCTGGAGCCCGTTTCGGCATTTGCCCGTCCAGTTAATTTTTTACCAATTAATCGTTTTCAAAAACAAAGATGTTGGCAGTATTGCCTCCAACAGTTTTGTGCATTAATACTCTGGTTTTATTCATGCATACTGATGGATGAGAATGTGGTCCAACAAATGTTAACTCTACTTAACGATACATAATGAAGGACGGATAGTAGTCCTACAGTGAAAACTCGTGAAGATGCATAATGAGGGGCGGATATTGGTCCCTACGGTGAAAGCCCGTGAAGATGAATGTATTACATGTGTTGTGTGTGTTGCATGTGTTGCGTGGGTTCCACAGGTTGCATGTGTTACGTGTGGTGCACGGGTTGGATGTGTTGTGTGAGTTGTGTAGGTCACATATGTGGCATGTGACGTTGTTATATAAATCATTGTGAATTTTTATAGAACTATTTTCAGGGCTCGTGAGAGTCGATATATATATGTGTTGCATGTGGGGCTCGTAAGAGTTGATCTTTTCATATGAAATATTGTAGTATATATGTATATATATAAAACTATTTTTGAGGCTCATGTGAGTTAAAATATCCATATTGTTTTGCTTCAACATGTTTAGCTTTTATTTCATGTATGTCTGGTTTCTACTGAGGTTTGTGTAACGACGCGGTTCGAACTCTAGTTGTAACAACCTGATTGATAATGACTCGTGTAAAGACCCAGCCCAAATCCTAAGTGTTAGTGACGGATAGCCCACGAGGCCATAGAGTACGAAAGAGGTTCGAAACCCCAACTCAACCCGAAACTCTAATTCGATCCAAAAATCCTAAAAAGGTCTAAAACTCAAGTAACAAAACCTTAATACCCGGAGAACCTCCCAACATTCTAAATAAAGTAAATAATATGAAATATAAGATTAAAAATAAAAAAATTCTCAAGATTAGAGTAAAATAACTGTTTTGCCCCTAGTATAGAAAAATGACTTAAGGATCCAAATTCTGACACATGAACACCCTAAATCAAGTATTTAAGTACAATTAAGTATTAGAAAACAAAATAACATCAACAATGACATAAATTCCCCTTAGTCGCTGACTGCATTGGGAGTTGTGCCAATAAATAGTTTTTTGCTTTCGTTAAGCTTAAAAAGATGAAAAAGATGTCCAATCAAGATTATGATAATTCAACACTTGTTGAACAAGTAATATACATAATAATATGATATTATAGGCTAACAAAATCAAATGAATCATTATTGAAATTCATACACACTAAAATAAGTCAAAAAGTCATATATTGTCAAACTAACTTAATTTGACTTAAAAAACTATATCTATTTAATCAATTACTATGAAAACTATAATAATTGATGAAAATACTAAATTTATTCTAAACATACTAAAATAATAGGTTTCATTAGGAAATAATACCAAAAAGATACATAAAATTAACTTTTAAAGTATTTTTTTGCACAAAATGGCACGTAAACCAATGCAAAACCTCCTGATTGATTAAGATCTATTTTTTTGTCCCCCAAACTGACCCCCCAGCTGTATTCCCTTCCCTTGATATGAAATATTCCCTCAAAGCTAGCACAAAATTAAATAAACCCATGTGAAGGAGACGAAAAAGTACAAAAATATGATCATTTTGCTGCCTTTTGGTTCCCTAGCTTTTTCTCTATATAAGCAAGCCATACACCCTCCCTCTCCTCTTCATATTTCATCCATATAGTGGAGAGAAACCAGAATTCCATTTGTTTGGAGGTGTTCTACAAGTTTGAGAGAGAAAGGATGGAGAAGAAAAGGAGAAAGGAAGAAAGGAAGAAGAAATCAAGGAGAGGTATTTTCCTAAAGCTAAGTCATTCCATACTACCATCCGTTGAGACCACAAACAAGTAAGTAATACCTATAAACTTTATGTCTAATATCACTCAAAATACCCCTCAACTCATCTCTTTAAACACTTTAAAAATCAAGAACCGAAAACAAACCGAAAAGGTATCGTAGTTGAGAATTAGGGGCTGTTGTGTTTTTGGATGATATGAGATGTTGTGTATTGTTATGTTTTATTTTGATGACTTAGAAGTGTGTTAGAACCTTGATATTCATGTCCAAAACACAATCATGCAAAGAAATGGGACAAAACCTTAACATATCATAAGTAGGAGCCTTGAACAAAAATGGGCCTAACTTTTAAGAACTTTGATATTTCTGCCCTAAAAATTGGAACTCCATAACTCAATATAAAAAATTGATCTAAGTATGTTTTTTATCTACAAATTTATAGTTTTGTGTTATCTTTTATCCAAAATTTGTTTCAACTCATTTGAGTATGTAGAACTCAAGATATTGAAATTGTACCAAAGTGTGTCATTTTTTGACCAGTCAACAGTACCGACCTGAGCACCCTAGTTTACAATGAGATTGGAACTTAGGCCAAAACATAAAATTTGTAGATAGCATGTATATCTAACTACCCGCCAAATAGGATCTCAGATTATTGAGTGTTGATAAGTCAAAAGCCGTTTGAAACTCTCTATTGTATTTCAGTCCTCAAAGGACACTTCTGTTACATATTTTTATGTAGCTCAAAACCCCTATTTTTAGTGACCTAGTCCAATAGTGTTCTACATGAACATTGTAGCTAACATATTTCGCTATGTGTTTTCTAGAAATCAGACCTAGATATCTTGGGATGGTCCCTCAAAACCTTCTCAAACTCTTTGTCCAAAACCGGCTCTGCTGAGTTTTGGCAGCTAACAGAACCTATTTTATAAAATGGACAAAATATCTAAATTTTTCCAAACAACAACCCTTAGCACAAAACATGAGAATTATAGGGGACATGCTAAGATAGAACATATCAAAAAATGGGCTAATTTAGACGTGATCTGTTCCCCCAAAACTGAGACCAACAGAGGCATATTTTCGGTAAAGTTTTGAGAAAAGTGCTGAACCATTTTCTCTTAGAATGCTTTATTCACCCATTTGCCTTGAGTTTTGGCCTTAGTGATAAACATAATAATTGTAGGAACTATTCTTATCTAAATGGTGTTTAAAAATCATAACTTGATTCTAAGTCTAGATGCCCTAAAACCCTACTGACCCTTTAATTTTAATACTTGAACTTGGCCCTTAAAATTGCTGTGTATGTTTAAGTACCTTTTATCATGAGACCTGAATTTGTGTTTTGGTTGATTTGAGTTAGTTAATTTGTGTTTTTAAGTGAATGTACGATGACTAGAACTCATGTCAAGAAGTGTTGAATCATATCTTGAGAATTGCAGCTTGTGCCTCACATACATGTACTTTATGAATTGTGAGTTGTACATTGAACTTTGCCATGCTAGTTGATGCCACGCTATAGACTGTTGCACTTGAGATCAATAATAGACATCATGGGCATTGTCACTTGCATCTTGGCATATTGGAGTCCATCTGTGTAAATCGTTGTTAGAATAGGAGGTATTGAACTATCTTTCTTGGTTCTAAATCTAGGGCGCTCCTAGTTGCCATTTTTGTAAATATTTTGGGATATATTTCCCCTTGTGCATGCTGGGTACGTCCCCAGTGTTGCAGATTTAGTTGATCTTTGAAATGGTTTATTATGGAGATGGTTAGGCACCATGAGTTCGTCGCTAGCATTCTGATTTTGATGATTTAGACTTTGGACAGACGCCAAATGAGCATCCTGGTCCTTAATGTGGGATTATTTTTGCATTATTACTTTGATTATTTTGGTTGGCCAGAGGATAAGGATGGATTCTAATGGCCAGCCCCCACGCCGTTACCATTCAGTAAAACGACTGTGGCATAAAACTCGACGAAGCATTAATTATTTGCAACGAGGCAAAGATAGGTTTGTTGATCAAATTTTCATCAAGTCTACTCTAGTGGTTCCTAGTGTGGAATTCCTGTTATAATCTGGGTGTATGTTCAGTTGGGCATTTGCATTGCATGCACGACATCTCATATATATGCATGTTTATTGACTTACCTACTATCCTATCATTAATTTGTCTATCTCCTTGACTATGAATTGTACTGGGTGTTATCTGGTATGCGTTCTAAAATATTTTAACGTGAGATTAATTAAAAGGTTATGGTGTTTTTCTTCTCGACTTTGGCTCATGGCATTCGTGCCACAGGTGAAGAGGAGTTCTTAAAGGAAGTCGTCCCAAAGGGAGGAGAAGAATTTGAAGAGCATGGTGAGTTTCAGGAGCATGTGGACCCTGCTGATACTTTTTGAGGATTCGATACCTCTCTTTTGTTCTTTTGTTTCAGTTTCCCTGCGACTATAGTAATATCTTTAGAATCCTTTGTGAAACTGTAAACACTATGTACTTTTGAACAGTTTAGAACTCTTTTATGATATAATAATTAACATATGTAAATATGAATGAATGGCTAGAATATCCTTTTATTTATATTTATATATGTCTTGACGTGCCCGGAGGACGGGGCATTACTGTTGGTATCAGAGCCTAGGTTTAGTGAACCTTCAGGCCTTGGGTTATGGGAAATCATGCGTTTTGTCTCGTTGGAGCTCTATAGAATGCGTTGTATTAAATATTATTATCATCTACACATTATAGGAACTAAAATCTGCTCTGTCTAAGTGTTATAGCGAGTCGTATTAGGACGCTATCGAGTTTAGGAACAACAAGGAATCTACATGCAAAAGATGAGTAAGGGTATCGAGATCGAAGATCAGAGATTTAGGCAACGAGTTATCTTATTTTAAAGGGGATAGACAGGAGTACGTACCAGAAGAAGTTTTAGATATCACTTCAAGAAACATCGTTAGGACCCCCCGACTTCATCCTTATAAGTCTTTTTCTCATTTACCCCAAGCCTTTGTGTCAACCTTTTGAAGTTATTTTGTATGTCCTTCCTTCTTATATCATCAATCCTCAATGGTACCGTCAAGTGTCATTCGTCAGTAACCCTTATGCACCCAAGTCTTGTTGATAATCCCATTTGAAATTCAACTCTAGAAAATTCCCTTGTCCTCATGTTTTCATGCCTCGATAATGATCGGTATTCACATTTGATTCTCCTTTGATTCAAGTCATCATCATTGAACTAACTCTTCTCTCATAGAACTCGGTATCAATTCTTTATTAATTACTCGTTCCAAACATTCAACATTGATAAAATCTTTTGCCATTATTCATTTTCTCTCGATTCTAAAATCACAATCTGTTACAGTGATTTTGTGAATTCTTTATACACTCTTGAAATCTTTACCAGGGAAGTAGATTTGGATGCTTGAATTGAAGTACGTTAGGCCGATGTAATTTTAGGGCAAATATCTAGTTTGGCTGCCCATTGCTTAACATCTCTTTATCAAAATCTGATTGTACTGGATCAGTTCCAAGGACATTTGTTTAAGTATTATTCATTGTCCTCCTCTTGATTCACCTTCCTCAGGCTGTTTTAACCTCTAGCCACATTTTGTGCAGTCTAGTGCATCATTCAAAATCCTCGACTAAATGCTTAACCACTTGCCGCCCTAGGTTGCCTCTCTTAAGGCTTAGATCGATGAGAAACGATAGTTATCAGAGTTTACTACTTTCATGAGGAATTCAGATCCTGCACATCCTTAGAAGAATAACCTGGTGCATCACCGAGTCGCAAAGCAGATCTCTACCTGGAACGTGTTTTAAAGATTAATAACCCCTACTACAAGAACTGCTAAGTGGGAGCTCATGCAACATCTCCAACGGAGACCTATACAAAGGTTCCTACCGCCATCACTAAAAAAGTTCGCATGGGACCCGCAGGAGTGTGGCACGTGGAAGTACAATAGAAGTGCGATGAACTTGGAAGTAACGTGGGACTGTGCTGTCAAAGTCCGATGGTTTTATCCACACCTAATCTAGTTAGGCCCCTATGTGTTATGTACCTCGCTCTTTGTAAACGTTCTAAGAAAAACTTGTATTCTCAACCGACTACGTACTCGAACTTCAATGTTATGAAGTGCACCTTAAATCAACTCCACAAAAACCCAAAACACAAATACAATCAAGACATTAAAGAGATGACTCCCAAGCTGTAACACCATCCCTCTTTATTCAGATGGCTGGTAGACGACCAAACCACCGATAAGCTAACGGACCGGTAGACAATGAAGTACCAGGACTAGGCCGAGTGTTGGGAGAACTAGCTGCTAACATCAACCATCCATTCGTACGTGACCAAGCATGGTTCTTATCTAAGATGGGTAGATAGCGAGCCTCGACGTTCATAGGAGAAGCAGAACCAAGGAAAGCAGAAGATTGGTTGAGGGCGATTAAGAAGTTGTTTAATTCTATGGGAGTCTAGGACGAAGCAGACCACGTAGCCTTGGCGGCACACCTATTGGAAGGAGATGCGGATCATTGGTGGTCCTTAGTTAACAACACAGAACGTAGCAGCTCTGACATGGGACCAGTTCGAAGGGCTATTTTTGGAAAAGTATTTCCTAGCCCCCTTTCAACAAGGACAAGTTCGTGAGTTCCTAGATCTTAAACAAGGCTCAATGTCAGTAATGTAGTATGCGAATCGCTTTAAGGAATTAAGTCATTTCACCATAACCATTATACCAGATGAGGAGTTTAAGGCACGAAAGATTGAATGGGGCCTTGAGCCATCTATTCGAGCGAGGGTGATTTACTTGCAACTCCTCACATACACTCAAGTAGTTCAGTTCGCTTTTCTCACTGAAACCGATCTAGAAGACCTTAAGCGTTGATACACCCTAAGAATATCACACGCGAGTAAACTTTGTTTGTAGAACATGCTCGTTGAGAGTACCGACACCCTTATGCCATGCGACCTGCGAGTCATGGATTTTTATGAATGTAAAGTGATTCTCATAATAGACTAGTTCTCTGGATATCACGCTATCATTGATTGCTGACAGAAGAAAATATGGGCACTAGTAGGGAATGGCACTATCGTAAGGGATGAAATTTCGGGGATGAAATTTGTTTAAGGGGGTAGTTTGTTACGACTCGGTTCCGACTCTAGTTGTAACAACCCAGTTGATAATGACCCATGTAAAGAACCAACCCAAATCTTAAGTGTTAGTGACGGATAGCCCATGAGGGCATAGAGCACGGAAGAGGTTTGAAACCCCAATTCAACCCGAAACCCTAATTTGATCTAAAAACCCTAAAAATGTCAAAAACTCAAGTAACAAAATCTTAACACCCGAAGAACCTCCCAACATTCAAAATTAAGTAAATAACATAAAATATAAGATTAAAAATAAAAAATTCTCATGATTAGAGTAAAATGATAATTTTTCCCTAGTACAGCAAAAAGTCTGAAAATTTTAAATTTTGACACATGAAAACCCTAAATTAAATATTTAAGTACAATTAAGTATCAAAAGAAAAAATAAGATAAAAAATGACAAAAAGGCCCCTGAGTGGCCGACCACATTGGGAGTTGTGCTAAAATGTAGTTTTTAGTTTTCTTTAAGCTTAAAAAGATGAGAAAGATGTCCAATCAAGTATTATGATTATCCAACACTTTTTGAACACATAATATACATTATAATACGATATTATAGGCTAACAAAAGCAAACAAATCATTATTGAATTTCGTACACACTAAAATAAGTTAAAAAGTCATATATTGTCAAACTAGCTTAATTTGACTTAAAAGGCTACATCTATTTAATCAATTTCTATGGAAATTATGATAATTCATGAAAATACTAAATTAATCATAAATATAATAAAATAATATATTTTAGTAGGAAAAGACACCAAAAAGATGCATAAAATTAACTTTTAAAGCATTTTATTGCACAAAAGGGTATGCAAACCAATGCAAAACCCCATGATTGATTGAGATCAGATTTTTTCCCCCAAAATGACCCCCCAAGTGTATTCCCTTCCCTTCATATGATATGTTCCCTCAAAGCTAGCACAAAATTAAATAAACCCATGTGAAGTGCAGGAAAAAGTACAAAAATGTGATCATTTTGCTCCCTTTTGGTTCCCTAGCTTTTTCCCTATATAAGCAAGCCAAACACCCTTCCTCTCCTCTTCATATTTTTTCCATATAGTGGAGAGAATCTAGAATTCCATTTGTTCTGAGGTGTTCTACAAGTTTGAGAGAGAAAGGAGGGAGAAGAAAAGGAGAAAGGAAGAAAGGAAGAAGAAATCAAGGAGAGGTATTTTCCTAAAGCTAAGTTCTTCCATACTACCATTATTTGAGACCTCAAACAAGTAAGTAAAATATCTAAACTTATGTCTAATATCACTCAAAATACCCCTCAATTCATCTCTCTAAACACTTTAAAAATCAAGAACTGAAAACAAACTGAAAAGGCATCGTAGTTGAGAATTAGGGGCTGTTGTGTTTTTGGATGATTTGAGATATTCTGTATTGTTATTTTTGAGTTTGATGACTTATAAGTGTGCTGGAACCTTGATACGCGTGTCTAAAATAGAAGTCTGCAAAGAAATGGGACAAAACCTTGACATATCATAAGTACGAGCCTTGAACAAAAAGGGACCTAATTTTTGAAAACTTTGATGTTTCTGCCCTGAACTTTGAAACTCGATAACTCAACGTAGAAAATTGATCTAAGCATATTATTTGTGTCCAGATTTATAGTTTTGTGCTATCTTTCATCCAAAGTTTGTTTTAACTCATTTGAGTATGTAGAACTCGAGCTATTACAATTTTATCAAAGTGTGTTATTTTCCAACCAGTCAACACTACTGACCTGAACACTAGTTTACAATGAGATCTGAACTTAGGCCAAAACATAAAAGTTGTAGATAACATGTATATCTAACTACCCACAAAATAAGAGTTCAGAATATTGAGTGTTGATAAGTCAAAAGCCCTTTGAAACTCTGTGTTGTGTTTCAGCCCTCTAAGGACACTTCAGTCACATATTTTTATGTAGCCCAAAACCCCTATGTTTAGTGACCTACGCCAAAATTGTTCTACATGAAAATTATAGATAAAATATTAAACTATGTTCTATCCAACAATCAGACCTAGATACCTCAGGATAGTCCCTCAAAACCATCTCAAACTCTCTGTCCAAAATTAGCTCTACTGAGTTTTGGTAGCTGACAAAACCTATTTTATAAAATGGCCAAAAACTATAAATTTTTCCAAACAACCACCCTTAGCACGAAACATGATACTTGTAGGGTACATACTAAACGAGAACATATCCAACAATGGGCTCGTTTGGACTTCATTGGATACCCCAAAACTGAGACTAACAGAGGCATATTTTCAGTAAAAGTTTGAGAAAACTACTGAACCATTTGCGCTTAGAATTCTTTATTCACCCATTTACCTTAGGTTTTGGCCTTAGTGATAAACATAAGAATTTTAAGAAATATTTCCATCTAAATGGTGTTTAAAAATCATAACTTGATTCCCAAGTCTAGCGGCCCCAAGACCCTACTGACTTTTTAATTTTAATACTTGAATTTGGCCCTTAAAGTTGCTATGTGTATGTTTGAGTACCTTTTATCGTGAGACCTAAACTTATGTTTTGGTTGATTTGAGTTAGTTGATTTGTGTTTTTAAGTGAATATATGATGACTAGAACTCATGTCAACAAGTTTTGAATCATATCCTGATAATTGTAGCTTGTGCTTCACATACCTGTACTTTATGAATTGCGAGTTGTACTATGAACTTTGTCATGCTAGTTGATGCCATGCTATAGACTGTTACACTTGAGATCAATATTACACAGCATGAGCATTGTCACTTGCATCTTGGCATATTAGAGTCCATCTGTGTAAATCGTTATTGGGATGGGCGGTATTGAATTGTCTTTCTTAATTGGTTCTAAATATGGGGCGTCCCTGGTTACCATTTTTATAAATATTTTGGAATATATTTCCTTTGTAAAATCCGGGTACGTCCCCGGTGTTATAGATTTAGTTGGTGTTTGAAATGGTTTATTATGGAGATTTTTAGGCGCCATGGGTCGTTGCTAGTGTTCTGGTTTTGATGATTTAAACTTTGGGTTAACGCCAAACGAGCTTCTTGATCCTTAATGTGGGATAATTTGCACATTATTATTTTGATTATTTTAGTTGCCTTAAGGATTAGGATGGATTTTAATAGCCCGCCCCCACGCTGTTGCCATTGAGTAAAATAGTTATGGCATAAAGCCCAGCGAAGCATTTACTATTCCCAATGAGGTGAGGATATATTTGGTGATCAAATTCACATCAAGTCTACTCTGGTGATTCCCGGTGTGAAATTCCTGTTATAATCTGAGTGTATGTCGGGTTGGGTATCTGCATTATATACACGGCATCTCATATATGCTTGTTTATTGACTTACCTACTATCCTGTCATAAATTTGTCTATCTTTTTTACTATAAATTATACTTGGTGTTATCAGATATGCGTTGTAGAATATTTTATCGTGAGATTAGTTAGAATGTTAGAATGTTTTGCTTCTGGATTTTGTCTCATGGCATTCGTGCCACAGGTGAGGAGGAGTTCTTGGAGGAAGTCATCTGTTAGATCTAAGCAATCCAAGAGGGGGGGTGAATTGGATCTTTAAAAATGGCAATAATAATTTAAAAATCTTTTCAAAAATATTTTAATATAGCAATAAAGCAAGATATGCAAATATATAACCAATGCAAATATTAAAAGATGAGGGATAGAGAAATAG
>JAOTRH010109983.1:0-15389 GCA_034768845.1 Heliamphora exappendiculata | reverse complement strand
AATGAATGTGCGGAATTGAGGCTCAAAAGCAGCATTCCAGGGGTTGTGTCCAAGCTGGATATTGAAAAGGCGTACGATCAACATAGAGGCGTTTCCTTGTAAAATCTTGCTCTACTAGAAAGTAATTTGTTTTATCTAATTTCAATTTTCTTTGATATTAAAGTGAATTTGCTCAAGTTGGAAGAAAGGTCTTCTCCAAGGGGGAGGGTTTTAGTTGCAAGAATCAATTGTGTTATATTGCTGAATTTGTTACCTTTAACAGGGACAAATGAGCTAGATGTGAGTTTTTTCTAATGTTAAATCTAACACAATTGATATGTGGAAAATGCAGATAGCAAAAATCACAGAAGAAGGCATGACAATTTCACAGCCTTATTCATTGACGACTTTCTGGAATTTTGCTGCTTTCCAGAATCCGACTGTGGGTGCTGAAGGATCTTGGTAGAGAGCTGAAGGACATGACTTGAATGTTAAACACATCAGCACCTTGAATTGATGAATTAAAATTTGATGCATCTTTATTTCATGCCTGTCTGTTCATTGTGGCAAAAAAAAAAAGTGTGTTAATGGAGCATCCAAATGTGATATGCTGGTTGATTATGGAAACAGAGTTGGTGTCTTTTATGAATATCATTTTGTCTTGGTTCTTGTCTGTGATCCTACAGGTGAGTGACACTAATATAGCAATGATGAGTAGGGATGCCAATGGTGCGGGACGGAGCCGGGGATTAGTTCTCCCATTCCCGTTCCCTATTTAATCAGGGCGGGAACGGAAAAAAATATCGAAAAAATAACGAGAAACAGAGCGGGGACGGGGATATTTCGAGTATAATTTTTTAGATTTAAAAGAGTAATATTAATAAAAGTTATAAATAATATAATAAATAAAAAATAATAGTTAATGAATTAATATAATTAAATATACAAAATATACAAAATGAAAAAGAAAAATTAGAGATAAATATAATATTTTAATATTTGAACTTATTATATTTATAAAATATATATTATATATATATATATATATATATATTAATATTTAAAAAATATTTATTTTATATAATCGGGGATGGGGTGGAAAAAACGGGACATGGAGAGCAAATATCGTCTTCACTTTGTTTGTTATCGGAGGTGAAATTTTTTTTACAAAACAGGGTGGAGACAAAATGAGGGCGGAACGAGAGAAATTATCATTCCTAAGGAAGAGTTGCATATTATGCAGCTCTAGCATGTTAGTTGTTGCACCCGGAAATTCTGATTTCAGTCAGGACTTGGTGCTTGTCAATTTGGGCACAATCTCTAACACAAGCTCGTTGAAATAGTTATGTCTATGATTGTGTAATGACCTGGACATTGTCTCCAAGAGTGTTGGTGGAAAAGAAATACCTGTGAAGATGCGAATTTGGTTGATTCAAGTCTAACAGACTAGATGAATGAGGTTGATACCGTGTAACTATCTGGACATTGTCTCCAAGAGTGTTGGTAGAAGAAGATGTGAATTTGGCGGATTCAAATCTAAAAGACAAGAGAAATGAGGTTGATGTAGCAAAGTGAAGTGTAAGTGTCTTGATTGGAATTGATCTCATGGAACAAATTCAAATTGCTTGCGTCATTGATACAATAATCAATGACGGTTAATGCTAACGGATTCCTCTTAATTAAAATTTAAGAACCTGTTTAGCTTCTCTATAATTTTTGGTTGTTTAGAGGTAGATATAGAATACTTTTAGGCCATGTTTGGAGTGGAGATTAGACCATTGAATTGGATTATTAATCCAAGACATTTTTCAATCCCATGCTTGTTTAGTAAAATAGTGGTGGGACTAATTATTCCGAGTGACTCTCAATTCCATAAATTAGGTGATAATTAGTCCTATTGGGAGGGGTGAGATATATAATTTTGGAATAACAAGTCACTTGGATTTAATGTAAAATTACTCGTTTGCTCTCGTAATTAAATCTCAAATTGATAGCTCTAGCCATTTTCATCTGCTTTCAGCCATTCACCGTGCTTGACAGTCTTAATCTCAAATATCTACTGGCAGTTCGGGGTCCCAGAAGTCTAGAGTTCTTAGGTCTTGGGGTCCCAGGGCCCTAGGGATTTGAGGTCTCGGGGTTCTCGGGGGTTCGGGCGATCGAGACTATGGAGTCTCGGGGTCCCAAGGTCCTGGGAATTCAGGCTCCTAGTGTTTCGGGGGTTCAGGAATCTACAGCTTTTGGGTCTCGGGGTCCCGGTGGTTTGGCCTCTCGGGGTCCTCGAAACCAGAGGTCCTAGAGATCCGAGACCTCGGGAGTCCCAAGGGTCCAGGGTCCCAGGTGTTCGAGACTATGAAGTCCCAGGACCCTAGTGGTTAAGGCTCCCGAGGTTTCGGGGTCCCAGGGGTGCGGTGGTCCTCGGGGATTTATAGGTCTAGAGCTCTTAGGTCTTGGGGTCCCAATGGTCTAGTGTCTTGGGATCCGAGGTTTGGGGTCCCGGGAATTTGGGCACCCAAGTTTGGGAGACCGGAGGTCTCGGGGTTTGGGGGTTCGAGGTCTCCGGGTCCCGAGATTCTAGGGTTCTAAGGGTTCGGGCTCTTGGGGTCCTAAGGTTCGGGGGTTTCGGCAGTCCGAGGGGTCTGGGTGCCCCAGGGTCCCACGGTCCCGCAGTTCTAAGGTCCTAGTGGTATGGGGTCTTGGGGTTCCAGGGATCTTGGGGTCTGGGGTTCCGAGGTCCTAGGGGCCTGGGAGTTCCGAGGGTCTAGGGTCTCGTGAGTCCGGTGTCCCAGGGTCCCTAGGGTTTAGGGTCCTATGGGTTTGGGGTCTTGGGATCTCGGAGGTTTGGGGGTCTCGGGGGTCTGGGGCTACGGGGTCCGAAAGTCTGGGTTCTTGGGTGTTCGGGATCTCAAGGTCTGGGGCTACGGGCTCCCGAGGGTCCGGGCCGGGGTCCTAGGGATCAGGGATCCTAAGGTCCCGGGGGTCTAAGGTTTGGAGGGTCTGGCGCTACAGGGTCTCGCGGCTCCTAGTTCCCGGGGTCCTGGGGGTCTTAGGGGTCTTGGGGGTCTCGGGATTCGGGATTACGAGGTCTTGTGGTCTAGGGTCCTATGGGTCCAGAGTTTGAGGTACTAGGTCCGGGGTCCTATGAGTCACAGTTAGGCTAAAAACGAAGGTAATAACAATTTATAAAAAAATAAATGCCAAATTATTTCACATGGATATTTTTGTCACAAATTATTTATCCTATCTATTTCTTACCAAAACAAATAAAGGATTGAATTAAGTTGTATGTAATAAGTAATTATTCCATGGAGTAAACAGACAAATGATTGGATTAAAATTAAGACATTTAATCCGAAGAATTTGATATCCTAAGACTACTAGTTTTGAAATATCTAATCCATCTCAATTCAGTCCAATAATTCAAACATGACCTTAGATTATATATACAAATATAACTTTAGATATGTATTACTCACCGAGATGAAGAGGTTGGGATTTGTAAACCCAGGCCCAATGCCTGAGTTCCATCCAAGGTTGGTCGTGATGTTCATGTTGATGAAGAAGTTAGGATTTTTGAGGCATACACTGTTTTGGTCTTATTTTGTTGTATAGAGGTGATTTCGAGGATAGTAGTGTCTTTTTGACATAGAGGAGACATAATAATTTCTCTTGAGCTATATCAAATCCAAGGATCCAAAAGCTAAATGAATTTCAAATTCCATGGAAGTTATTGTTCCTAACCAAGGGATACGTGGGTCTCATTAGAAATTATATCTAATTCCTCTTCTATATATATCCTTGATCGTGTTGAGACCAAATTCATAAAAATAAAAATTTAATTTACGTCGAGTTTAAATATGTAACTTTTCAATATAGTGACTTAAGAAAATTTTGGGATTTGAATCCATCTTAACTCAGTAATTATGGATTTTATTTTTGTTTCGAACACTCTTATGTAAATCATTCAAAAAAGACAAAATAAAATATCCCAATGGCTACAAGCCTTTATGATCTTACCAGGATAACTTCAAATGAATAATGATTAGCATAAAATACCTAGATGGGCACGTGTTGTCGAATGACGTGACCATGGCATAAGTCATCCACCCTTTAGCATATTTTATCTCAAACTCTATTTATCAACTCACAACAGAGCCATTGGATGAAGAGCATTAAATTAATCTCAAACAAGAATAATGAACAAGACAACTAATGTTTAGATAGAAATGGAATCGTTGTGAAAATAACAAGAAATTCAAAAGTAAGTAAAATTTGTATTATTCAAGACTAAGGTTTCGTTAAAATCCCAGATGAAGAGTTTAGCCGTGTGTGGTGGTTGTTGTCTCCATAACAATGGTAAAAAAGTCCATCTTCAATACCCGACCGCTAATTCTTGCTTTCGTTCCTTTTATCTGAATTCCTCTTCTCCTCCCACTTGTTTTGAGCCTCCCTCCTCATATATATAGGTTCCTTCCTTCTAAACCCTAAGTATCTTGCGCAAGTTTTGAATTCATGTCGTGCTTCTGAACACTCTTTAAGTTCGTTCGAACGTTTTTAACTCATAGGGTTTCATACTGCTCATGTTGCATTCGGATGCTTTAGCATCTGTTTGAGCGTTGTTGATTAGTGTCTATCACTTCTTCGCTTTAGCCTATTTTTACATTTTTCTTTTATTTTGACCGCTATATGAAAAAACATTAATATACACACATTATAATAACGATTCAAACACACCGAACATACATGAAGGGGATAAAAATGTAGTATATTTGAGCTCATATCAATCTTGGACCAAAAAATGTAGTATATTTGAGCTCTCATATCAATCCTCTAAAAATCATTTTTCAAGAAAATATTTATTCACATTTCAAATAATCCTAACTATAACTAAACGTGACAATCATTACTAACTGATCCTTGCATTCGTTCTTCGTAATTAGAACTGTAGCCGAAATTATAAATTTATAAACTTATAAATTATAACAAAAAAATTGTAATTATGACTTTGATTAAAAGTTGTCAATGTTTGTTAAAATTATAAATTTATAACTTAAAATAGCATAATTAGCGTTTGTGAATTTAGAATCAAGAGTTATAAGCAAAAAACTATAAACATGTGTGGTTAGATTTTTTGAACTCTTTATAGAACTACAAAAGAAACCGAAAAGGATCTTACAAATTGAAACTTAGCTTCTGAACCTCAAATTCAATTCAACAATTACATAGAGAGTTATCAAGTGCAGCCATTGGGTAATAAACATATCAAAATCCCAAACTGAACCCATTTTGGTATGAACAGTGGTTTTCATTAGTAGTCTGAATTATTATCTGCCAAAAACTGTATTTTTGATGGATTTTGCACAATAAGAAAAGGGAGAAAAGGTGACCAAAAACACCATCGGTAAAAGTCAAATGTTTGTCGGAAATTTTTTTCCTGACAAACAAAAATTCATAAGAAACAAGTGGAACAAAACACCAACCTCAATTATGTGTCCATGTTTTTGTATTTCACGATCGATTTTTTGCACGCACTTGCAAATTAAGGTTCCTTACGCGGGAGAAATGATGCTGGCATCTAGCGCCATAATCGACTCTGACGACGGCATCATCTCTCCTGCGGAAGGAACCTTCCAATGCATCTCATCATCATCATCTTCTAACTCTTCTTCATCTTCTTCAAGTTCCTTGTTAACAAAAAAACACATGGAACAGACGTGGTCCTTTTATTTGTTTTTGTTTCATGCTTGTCTTTTTATCCAGACTGGTTCCAACTAGGATAAAAATGGTTGTTTGTTTCATTCTGTATTTCCACATGTGGCTGCAACTTCATTCCTCCCAAAAGCTGGATTGATCGTTCATTTTACTTCATTCGCGTCACTTGATTTCTTAGTCCATACGTCAGCTAAGGACAGATTTTTTTAAATAATTTTGATTATTTTTATTTTTTCTGGATTTTTAAAAATCTTTTGACTATATTTTTTTTTCACTTTTCTAAATCTTCTCGATCGGATGAGTCGAAAAAGTAAAAAGATTTGATCATTAAGTCTAAAATAAGCAAAATAAATTTTAGCTTATTGATTTATTTTTGTCTTTTTTGAATTTTTTTAATATTTTGGTCAAAAGAATTGATTTTTTTAGCTCATCTCGATGAGAATAGTCAAATAATATAATAGTTTGACTAAATAATAAAAAAACTCACTAAAAATAAAAATAATTCAAATAAAATAAATAAGCAACTATTCCGAACAGAGCTACTATTATTTCATGCATTTTGCTTATAACCAGCAGTTTCATGAATTTTCTGTGAATCAATTTTGAGTAATGTAATACTGGCCAAATTTGGTGACTAATTTGAGTATTAAGTGACGTGGCATTTTATATGCGGTGTTTTAATTATTTTATGAATTTATTATTTATTTTTAAATATTATATATAAAATATCACATCATGTGATACAAAACTTGTGTTTGGACTACTTTTTTTTAATTATTTTTTTTGTTTTTAGTGATTTTTTTTTAACATTAACCTAAATGAGTGTGTTTTCTAAATTTCAACCATCAAAAAGAAATAAACAAGTAAATTTTTTTGATTAAAATCTAAAAAAAGTTCGTATATATAAGTAAAAAAAAGCCAACTTAAGTAAGCTTTTTGGTTTTTTTATTTTTTTATTTTTTCGTCGTTAGTCTACCTTTTTCAAATTTGGTTATAACGGGTGTACTTTTTAACATTTTCTCATCATAAGAAATTAAAAAAAATTTAAAAAAAAAAATCAAAAAAAACAAAAACAAAACTCCAAAAAAAAAAACTACTTAACTTTTTAATCCAAACATAAGCTAAAATGCATGTGATCGCAGAAAATATGATCACCTTAGAATTATGGAGCAATATTAGCCAGCGAGGCATGCGATATTGATGCGCAACTTGCAGAGTCTTCAAGAAGTGGAAAAGTCTGGCACGGGTGAAAGATAGAAATGCTAGGCCTAGCTAGCCATTGGTACCCAACTAGCTTCTTCATAGACGGATCTAGAGGTGCGGACGGGAGCGGCAGACTTTTTAAGATTTTGAAAAAATTCATTATTATGTTAGTATTAGTTTAAAATATTTTATGATTATATAAATTCGCTCTTTTAAAATTTTTTTAAAAATTTAATATATATTATTCTCAAAACTTATAAGAACAATTTGTATCTCCTAAGTTAAAATTCTGTATTCGTTCATGAGCTTCTGTAAACTGAGTTGTCATGATAACTATTTGTAACCATTTAAATGTATTATTGATCAATAATTTAAAACAAGAACTGATAATATATACAACATATGACTTAAAAAATTAATTAAGTACAAATTATTATAACAATTCACGTATGCATTTTTACATTAGCATTTGTGGCACATCTTTTGACTGTGTAATTGTTAATTTTTGTAGAGGAAGTGTTGAATAAAAAAGTGCCGTCTTTGAAAGAGGGGAGGGAGATCAAGTTGGTGGAAATTTTGGAAAAAGTTTAATCAAAATTAAATAATTCAACGTTATAGAAAAGAATAATAGAAAATAGAGAGTGCATATTTTTTAAAAACTTTAAATTGTAGTGGTTACAAAAGTTTGAGTCGGCTTTGTTCACACCAAATGATGTGTTTACTTTATATTATAGTATAGATATATCACTTTTTATTTTATTTTATCTCTAACCAGTGTGCGATTATAGTATCGCAATATTGTTTTACTCAAAACATGCAATGCTCTTGTCGTGTTATTCACGTCTTTTTTCTAATTATACTTACGGGTGTAAAAATGGCCCGCGGCTGAGCCCGTAACCCCCATTCTCAGTCGTAGGCCTCTCCCTCCAAAGCTCGTGGGCCAACCCGAAGCTCAAGGCCCAAAAGCCTGACTCCAAACCCGCTCAGAAGCCCACCCAGAAAGTAGCCAATATTTAAGCTCACCCAAAAAGTAACCATTAATTACATTGGCGTAGAATTTATTCTAAACGAATATTTTGTAATTATTTAAGTAAATTATTAGTCTAATAACTTCAAATAAGAACCAAACAATAAGACCTACAAACTTAATTCACATGTTTTTAAATATGCTGTTGTTGGTGCGTGTCTTATATTTTGCGAATTCTTATAATTATGTTTTGATATGTATGTATTTGGGTTATGGTGGAGCTATAAGCACACCAGAAATCTAATGTGATATAATATTTTATAATTATATGGGGGTTCAAATTTTTAAAATTTGTCTATAAATAGGAATTTTAATTCTAATAGTTTTATAGAGAGTTGAATCAAATGAGTAGAGATATAAAAAAAAATATTAAGAGCACCGGTGAGCCCTTTGATCAGGAAAACAAAATTTATTTAAAACTGAGTTATAGGTGTCAAGTATTGAGATATTTTTTATCTTGTGATTATATATTTTACGATTATAATGAATTATCTCTATTAGATATAGACAGATTGTGACAAATTACATAAATTTTTGTATAATTTTTTTATGTGTGCACATAAATATACTTCTAATTGCGTTTAAGAAAATTATGAATTAAATCACTATCATATATCAAATTTATTTTGTATCACTCACCAATTTAAGGTACTACATAATCTGCCATTGATTTAATGGATTTTTCACTTGTTTGCCAGTGACGTGCACGATTCTCTGTACCATTTGCTTTTGGTGGGCACAGGGTGATTAATAATATGCAAGGGAAAAGGACCCTTGAAAACAGGGCCACCACCACCACCACCATAACCACCATTCTTGACTTTTCTTTGTAAATTAACCTCAATAGACAGGTGTAGAGGCCAAAACTCGGCTGCCATTGCGGACCATTCTGTCCAAATAACCTGCATCCCAACTGTTTGGTGAAAAAGCCAAAAGGAATTGTGGGGGAGGAAAAGATCCTCCCTAACAAAAATCTTATCAACCCATTATTTTACCATCCCAACTTAACAAAGAATGAGACAATTCATAGGTCATTTTATCTCTCTTTCTCTCTCTATATATTTATGCATGTGTTTTTATATGCAAAAACCCTTATCTCATTTGAGAGGAAGAGGACTGCATTTTATATTACCAGCAGAGAATTTATTTTGTAGAAATTTAGTGGGCAAAACATCTAAAGGCTATTAGTCCTATCCTTTGTCGGATATTTTTGTTTAATTCAACAAAATAAATATAATATACACGACACTTCTATACAGAAATGATCATGTCAAATTTTATTCTTAACTAGTGTTTGGATTAGGGTTTTTTTTTAATTTTTCGTAATTTTTTTAATATTAATCTAAATAAATGTACTTTTTAGATTTCTCTTATACGAAAAAATAAAAAAATAATTTTTTATATCAAAATTTTTAAAAAATTCATATAAAATGAAAAAAGCCAACTTAATTGATTTTTTGATTTTTTTGTTTTTTTTAGTTTTTTTGTTTTTAGTGAATTTTTTTTAAAAATTAGTCATAACTTTTCAAAATTAGTCCTCTCAGGGGTATACTTTTTTGAATCCTTTCATTACAAACAAATTAAAAAAATAAAAATTTATACCAAAATATAAAAAAGATACATAAGAAAAGCTCTGAAAAAAGCCACATAAATTTTTAGTCCAAACATAGCCTTAAAGAGAGGTGATGAGCACCAATGACAGGAGGAGGAGGGCCACGTTTTGATTCGATTCATTATTAACCTACGCGTGCGTTCTGTGCAGCCAATGCAATACGATGCTATAGAACTTAAAAATAATTTAATTTTTTAAATATATTTTTATGATTGAATTTATTTATTAGGGAGGTATAGCAAGTTTTCTATGGTTTTGAGTCACTATGATCATATTTTTTAATAAATAAATGAATAATAAGTACATATAATTTTGCAAAAAAATAATTAAATAAATATTATTCAATTAAATAGCTAAATATATTGGATTAAATTTTTTTTTTGTGTGTATAAATAACAAACTCAAGAAATTTTATATAATAAAAATTTTAATACTATAAATATATCTAAAATCCAACTCTTTAAACTGCACAATAATGTGGTGGTACTTGGGATTGTTAAAACTAATAGTTTATATATTGTAATTTATAATAGAAGTTGTGAGTATTTGATAAAAATTATAAATTGTAACTAAAATAAAAAAATAAAAAAATTATAACTTTTAACATGAGTTATGAATATTTAGAATAAATTATAATTTATAACTAAAATTAATAATAAAAAATTAATAATTAATAATATTAGTTTTGTCAAACACCTACATGGATCGTTGCACAACACAAGACTCAAGTTCCCTCTTTCACAGGGAATCTACTTTCATGGCTACACAAGACTCAAGTTCCCTATTCCATGTCATGGCTAGCTTAGAATTGGCAAATTATTAGGTATTCTTAGAATATTATGTAAATGATAATACGTGGTATTTTAAATAATTATAATTTATACTATGTTAATTATCTCTTGTCTTTTAACTACTTAACAAAGGTAAATTATCATATTTATACTATAAAATTTGTCGCCATCATATTAGTTACAAATACCACGTAACATAAAAAGAGAAAATAAATGGCATATTATTCGCCTAATTTGGTAACATTTACAGTTTTTATTTTTTATTTAAAATAAATAAATAAATAATTTTATTTACTTTTATAAAAAAAATAAAAACAAAAACATGTTTGGCATATAGATGTTTGGAAAGTAGTAGTTGGAGACTGTGGATGAATGTAGTGGTCGAAGGTAGTGACCGGAGATAGTGTACAGATGTTTTACCTGGTGATGATAGTAAGAGGAGGTGGTCGTATATGGTTGTCAGATGACAGAGTAGGTGGAGCGGCTATGTAGCATGTATGTCACATTGCTTTCGATGTACCACACCATTGAAAATCATCACCAACTCAGTCCATAATAAAAAAATACATATAGATTACATAGCCTAAAATAGCCTATGTTACTTGTCTTGTCAAATAGACCCTGTTTGGCATAATTGCTTATTTAATTTTGCTTATTTTCATTTTTAATAAAAAAATGTCACCGTTTAGTCGTTAAAGGTGGTGATCAAACGTGTTAACCGGAGATAATAGTAAGATGTAGCGATTGTGGTTAAAAGTGGTAATTGAATGCAGTATTGGCCCTATGTGGTGGTCAGAGATGTTGGCTGAAAACGGTGATCGGAGGTGGTAACTGGAGGAGTGGCTGGATATGGTAATCAAATGTGGTATTCGAAGTTGGTGGCTGAGGTGATAGCGAGAGGCGGTGAAATAAAAAGGATAGAATGAAATTTTATTTATAAAATAAGTGAAAATATTTTTTTTTTGTTTACATGAATTTAGTAAATTTTAAAAATTATTTATAATTTTTTGAAAATAAAAATAATTATCAAATATATTTTTGTTTGCAGGTTAGAAAAAAATTAAAAATAAAAATATAAAACAAAAAACATAAACGTCACCAAATAAAACCTAAATACTCTCAGTGTATCATTTAAACCATATACGTGATAAATTATTATATTTTTATTATAAAATTTATCGTTACCACCACGATAAAAGTAATACTTAGCAGAATAATTACTCGAAATAAATGGGTATGAGGCGCATAGAGCCTGAAAATTAACTTTGTGTTAAGAATTCCTCAAATGGGCTTCAAGTTATGGGTGGGCTGTGGACTTGAAAAGTTTGTGCAGCCCAAGCCCAACTTTCGTCGTTTTTGGGAGCACCTTGGACCACACAGAGGCTTGTTTGGTTTCATTTAAAGAGTAAATTGTAACTTAATTAAAAAAACATTTAAAGTTCAACTTCTAAAAAATAATTTTTTTTTAGTTTACTTTAAGCTTTATGAACTGAAAAGGAAATTAAGCTAAACTGGTAGGTTCAAAATTTTGGCCTTTTTTGGATAAAAAGCCAGAACTTTGATTATTTTCACTTTTTTTTTGGACTTTTTCCGTCTTTCAACCAATTTTTTTAAAGTTTATTTTTTCCAGATTGTCACGACGAGAGCAAATATAAATCTAATTTTTTAATTAAAAGATTGAAAAAAGTTTACCAAAACAACTAGCAAAGAAAATCTAATGTATTGACTTATTTTAACTTATTTATTCTTTTTAAATTTTTTCACATATCGACCATTTTTTAAATTTTTTTTGACTCGTCTCAGTTCGCTGAATCTAAAAGTATAAAAATATTGGCGAACGATAATTTTATTTTTATATTTATTAAAAATAGAAAGAAAGAAAGAAATATCTCAAAGTTAAATAAGCAACCAAGTAGGCTCACAAATATATATGGTGCAAAATCTGTACCAAGTCCCATTCGTCAGTTAGGCGATGACTGAAGAGTACAGTGGAAAGTAATTAATAGGTAAGTAATGTGGATAGAACAGCTTCTTGGGTGCTAATTGAGTAATTATTTGGTATTTGTAGAGTATTATGTAATATTGTCTATAAAGTGTTTTTATTCTTTGATGTTATGGAAAATACTTTGAGTAGGATAATAATAATTTATTTTTATTAAGTAAAATAAATAATAACTTACTTAATTTACATAAAAAATTATCATTTATTTAGCACAAATTTAAAACATGTAATCAATCACAAATTATTTGAATAGAAACTTAATTTAGTTTGATTTCGTTTGGTTAATCAATTATAAGTCAATAATTCTTATCGATAAAAATATTATTTACTCAGAAATTTTTTAACAATACACATGTTGTTATGGATAAAATTAATCACTAATCTGTACTTGAAATCTTCTATTGGACTTTTTCTAACTTTATAAACACCAAGGACAGAGCTATGATGGGCCGACCACCGCCCTAGTGAACTTTTTGAAAATTCTACTTTAATACACATGTAATTTAATATATAACAACTATACCCCCACTTAATTATTGTTTGGATCCTTTTTTTTTTTTTCTTAACACGCTTTTATCCTTAACATATAGGCCCGGTTTGGGTGCATTGCTTATTGCTTATTTACTTTTAAGCAAATAAGTCAAAACATAAATAAGTTGGTTCGTTTAGGTAACACAAATAAGCTATTTCGTTTAAGATTAGTTTGTTTAGGTATTTTTGACTTATTTTGCTTATTCTGGTCTATTTGCTTAAATAAATTTAGTTTGTTTAGATAAATTTTGACTTATTTATTTATTAGTTTAAAAATTAATTTATTTAGTTCGTTTGGGTGACATGACTTATTTTTGGCTTATAAGCCAATAAGTCATGTTCACTCAAACAGAACCATAAAAAAGAAAAAAAACACCAAATAGCCCACTGCGTCACGATGCATATATTAAGCAATTAGTGTTACTCTCATATCACATTATCAAATTTAAAATTCTATTCGTAGTTGGCAGTTCGCACTCACAAACAGAATAGTACAAGCTCGTCATGGCCTCATGTTGCTATTTTACGCCGCCTCCATCGCCGTTGCAGTGTCTCACACGGTAGTTGTCGGCATCTTACACCATTAAGGTCGCATCACCATCTCATGCCAAGTGACCGGGTCCAAATCTTAACTCACATCTTTTTGTTTTTCGTGAAGTTTTGAATAATTTGCTACTCTCTTGTGCTCCATATAGGAGATTGGTTAAAATGTGAATTGATTTGTCTTAATTTTTATATTTTTAAATTGCTCTAAATTAAAATTTTTAATTTTTAATTTTTAATTTGGTGAACTAATGATTTGATGTTAAAATATAATGTATTTAATTTGTATTTTTCTTGTTGATATCTAGATTGGATTCTATTGTTCCAAATTCTTGTTGGCTTTTCAATTTATAAATTATAAGTTATAAGTTTTTCTAAATATTTAAAATTTTTACAATAATTTATAATTTTTTTTTATTTTCATTATAAATTATAATTTTTACTAAACACTTACAACTTTTACTATAAATTATAATTTATAAATTATTAATTTTAATAATATTAAGCGTCACCAATAATCTTGGCTCCGTATATGCACACACGCACAAAAGGATGAGAAAGTATCTTTTTGACTTCCTTTTTAATAATTGCTTGGATAAAAACAGCCCTTAACCTTTTGCTTTGGAAAAACAATAAATTGAAAGGCCAAATTAAAATGGCTAACATGACCCGTTTACGCTCTCTTTTTGGAGTTCGGTTCAGATTTGGTATTTAGCATTTTTGGTGGATTGATCCGTATTATATTCTTATGATTCGAACTCCGAATTTTGTAAAGCTCGTTAAATAAATTATTAATGTAAAAAATTTAAATTTAGTTAGATATCAATAATCTCACATGATTTGATCACCCAACTTTTATTATTAAAATTGTAGAAATCTAACTATTTTTTCGTACCAACCTCAGATTCCTATTGTAAATAGTTTTTGGGTTTTTTTCTAAACTTTTTGATGTTTTTGTTTAAATTTATTACTTTTTAATTCTCTTAATAGTGGAATCCTAAAAATTAAAAAAATAACCAAGTTTAAGAATAATTATTAAAGATAAAAAAAAAAATTGATTGGAAACTAAATATTATCTCTTTTTTGAACATTTTCTATTTGTGTCAATTTTTTTTTTGATTTCTCTAGAAGAACAGAAAAAGATCACTAAGGACAAAAACAAAAATTATTCCAATGCCCAATTTTGTTTAGAATTATTTCTGTGAACTTTTTAATATTCTCTCCTTTTAATACTTTATGAAAAGTCTACTTATTTAACCTCAAGTGACTTTTTTTACATATTTTTATATTTATTTTTTCACCAAAAAATTTAAAAATAAAAAAATCTTTAAAAAAAATTAGTCCAAATATAAACTTAATAATTTAATTCACAAACCTATCTCTTTTGCCTTAAATTCTTCTGTCATCTATAGAAACCATTGCCTTAAATGCTTTTGTCATCTTTAGAAACCAAGCAATCATATAGATGAGAGAGTCAATTTTTACGTACTCTTTATGTTTGTTGTACATGTTTGTGCCAAAACTCTTATAGTTTAATGATATTTATTTAATTTTTTTATTGTGAAAGTTACTACTTCGAGTTTTATGGTGGACCCTTATTTTATTTTTTAAAATTAAGATAGTGTATTTTTTTGTGTGACAAAATTAAAATAATAGTGATTTTTGTTCTATTTCTCGTTCTATTTCTCTTAAATTAAGACGGTGCATAGTTTTTCCTTATTGAAGGATTTGGAATTTAGTTGTTAACTAGTTATTTTTTTGTGTTTTTAATTAAAAAGTAAAATTAAATTTAAAGTAAATTATTTAGTAAATTAGTTTTTTAAATTTAGTTGATTGTGTAAAAATTATTTTTTTATTTTTTTGTTCAAATTGGGCAGCTTTACCTTTTCATACAATTAATTTAGGAAAATCTTTTAATATAATTAATTATAATAATTATATATATATAGTTAACATTAGTAATAAAATAAGTTATTAATTAAGCATGGATTT
>JAOTRH010109972.1:0-15389 GCA_034768845.1 Heliamphora exappendiculata | reverse complement strand
TGTAATTTCAGATTATTGTAATTGTTGAAAGTTAATAAAGATGTATTTTCTGGATCACCGAGCATGTATATATTTTTAGCGTTGAATTGTCTCCCAACACTTAATTGTTGTAGAAGATTCTTTAAATAATAACATATAGTGATGTGGCCAGAAAATTAAAAGCAGTAGGGAATTTTCATTACATAGTGGAATTTTACTAAATTAGTGATTTTTTATCTTCAAATTTTCAACTGTTAACTTCTATTTGAATTATATTAAATTTCAATTGAAAAGTAAATTATCAATTTTACAACTTTTAGTCTTATCTTTATGAAAATTTTTTAATTGAAAACAATAGTAAAATGTTACTTTTCATAATAAGATTCATAATAAGATTTCACCAATATAATTTTGTTACTTTTCTTTTTTAAAAAAAATCATATTCATCATGGGTCTTCTTTGATATCTATTGAGTAGAGGATTTCACAAATACTACTTTTTTTGGAAAAAAAAAGGAACATACATATCAAAAGTTATGATATTTTAAAATTTAAAATTAAAATGCAAAAAGTAACGAAATTCTTGTAAATAAGTTGTCTAGGTGCTCCACTACTCATAGTTAATCTCTGAGAAGCGTCTCAAGTATCTCATAGATCAGCTACAATATTTTATAATTAACATTTTGACATGAAAAATTCTTTGTTTTAGGAAGCACGCTCTCTTTTTTTCTTTCAAAAAAGTACATATTGAGTCAATACGATGATCTGTCTCAAACCAAAATTACTCAAATTTATAACTTTAGTAACAAATTCTTGTAAGAAAGTACATAAATTCATAACAATGTTTGTTTGATTAGGCAGGGATTAGTATAAAGTGTTCCAAATATGCCAAGACAATAATGAACCAACTGAAAACAAATGTGGACCGGATAGGGGCTGTCGAAACTAGACTTTGACAACCTTGGCAAAGATACAAAGAAGCTTTGAAATCAACTTCTTGTGAAATGATTGCCCATAACATGCATACAAGTGCAAGAGAATAAGATTGTACATGGTAAAAATCACAAAATTATATATATATATAATCGAGTCATTCAAAGCGAGTAACTCGGCTGAGTCAGCGGAAAAAATACAGAGAAAAATAATACTAAGAATGCTAATTGGGGCATGACGATACTCATGTGATAATAATATTTTGAAATCTCTTTAAGATTCGAGCTAAACTAGATAACCGAGTTATTGGTGACATAATAGCCGAGTAGCTCGGGCAATTAAGTTAATCGGGTTAAAACATAAATTAGTCAATTAAGAGGAAGCGATGTGTATTACCGAGACATGAAGGTGACCCCAAATCAAATGTATCGAACCAATCGAGACGAATAACTCGGACGAGTTACTCGAGCAATAAACTATCGAACAACACTAGCATATCCCAGAATATGCTAATGGTTTCAAAAAGCCCAAGAAACTTGAGTAACTCGAGTTGCTCAGATCAGGTACCCGAATCGACTCCCAGTCTTAGGTATTCAATTGTCATACTGACAATAGTCAATGTCAGTCGAGTCTTAAGACAAACTCGACCCCTATCACACTTGAGTCGAGCCACACAGAGCAGTGACTCGAGAAACAAATTTCACTACGTAATCTAATCCCCAAGCGATGCCGGTGGAATACAGGTAAAAAGTTACATACACGGGACACTGGGAGGCATATGACTTGGTTGCTAAAGAAATGATCTTGTCAGTATTGGGAGACCCTAGACCCACTTACTCGAGACACTCGAGTGACCCAGTTGGACCCGACCCGACTAGGTAGGTACCCACTGGGTAACCAGAGGTTGACTTAGCCAATTAGGAGTAGAACACTAATATGAGATGTTCGGATAAGATTTTATGATTTAATGATATCTTTAAGAGTTACATATATATTCTAATAACCCCATTAGAGAGTTATAAATAAGAGGGATGGCCGTGCCCTTATGGAGACTATTATTCATAATTTATTGATCTTTGATTCTACGTGTTCATACTGCTAGATACTCTGATATTTACTAGCATTCTTTTTCACCAAACCATTGTTCTTTCTCCATTCTATGTTTCTGGTTATTTCACAAATTTCACCTTTTCAATATTTATTTTATATTTTTTCCCATAAAGAACCCTACAAATATTTATATGGTTCGACAATGTGTTGACGTTCACAAAAGATGAATTTCACTGTAAAGGATTTGTTAAGAATTTAATTTGTAATTAAAGTCTTTTATTTGTATGGTAATTCAAGTATTTGAGTAATTGTAAAACTCCTAAGTAGATTTGAATTGTAGTAGTTGGATAATTTTAAAATTCCTAATTAATTTAGGATTCTAAGAGTTATCTAATTAATTTGAGTTGTAAGTCCTAGTTGGATCAGGAGTCCTTTATCAGAATTTTATTCAAGTCAGTTGACTAAAGTACAACATAAGAAGCTAAAGGTACTAGCCAATGCAGCAAGATCATGTAAGCAGAGCACAATTTGGCACATGATCGCTCGAGCGGACCCTAAGTAGTTTTAATTGGATTGAAATTCTAATTGCATGGTTTTCAAGCTTATAAATAGAACCATAGGCCAGCCAAGAAAATTAACTTATGCACTTTAATAATCAGAAATTCTAAACCAAATCAAAAATTCCTTTTAAATTTCAAAAATTTCGAGATTGTTCGTGTTCAACTTACACTACAAGAAAATACACTTTTGGCGACCACTTTTGCCGACTAAATAAGGTTTGGTCGGCTAAAGTATATCATTTTCTCGACCAAATAAAGTTTGGTAAGAAAAAGTACACTTTACGTGACCAAAATATTTTCGTCGGTGAAAGTATACTTTTTCCGCGAGCAAATACATTTTAGTTGACTAAAGTATATATTTTCTGCGACCAAATTAAGTTTGGTCGGCGAAAGCGTACTCTTTCCGCGACTAGATATAGTTTGGTCGGAAAAAGTATATATTTTCTTAAAAAGCATATTTGAACATGCATTAAAAGTTTGCAATATATACACTCGAACTCAATAGGTAGGTATTTTCAGAGTAGCATAATTACACTAACGTGACATCTAAGTAAGGTAATATGATAATGTTTAGGCTACAAGTGACATTGTACTATTTTACTTGCCAACCTATATAAAGTGTGATTAAAAAAATAATTTTTTTAAAATTTTAATTAAATTAATTAACTGAAATACTATGTATTTTTTTTATTTCAATTATTTAAAAACTAAACTTTCTCTAAACACTTTGTATCTCAATTTTTACAAAACTGAAATTGGCCTGTGTTTGAATTAGGTTTTTTTTTATATTTTTTTTTTCATTTTTAGTGAAATATTTTCAAAATTAGCTCAAATGAGTATATTTTCTAGATACTTCCCGTCATGATGAAACAAAAAAGTAAAATGTTTTAATCAAAACCTATAAAAAGTTAAAATAAAATGATAAAAGTCAATTTAAGTAGGCCTTTTAGCCTTTTTCTAGTTTTTTTCTAATTTTTTTCAAATTTGGCAATTAGTATACTTTTTAGAATTCTCTCATCACAAAAAACTAAAAAAATAAAAAATTAAAATTAAAATATAAAAAAATGAAAAAAAATGAGAAATATGAAAAAAGAACTTTAAAAAAAGCAACTTGGCTTTTTAGTTGCAATTAGCTCGCGCGCAAACGTTGCTTGATTCCTGTTAAAACTTCATCCTTTTGCCCTTCGGTGAGTTTAATTATAGAACAATATTTGATAGGTAGGTTGGTCTAGATGGTATTAAAATTCTTCCCTCCCTTATTTTATTTATTTTGTTGTTGTTGTTGTCGTGAATATCTACATAGTAGTCACTATTATATATTTTATCCCTTTTCTTTTCTTAAGTGAAGGGGTCATCAGGCCAGCTACTTCCCGTTTTTTGTTATTTGATGGGGGAATTGGCGCTTCTACCTTTCACTTATTTCTACCTCTATTTTCTTCACCCGATGCATATATTTTGATGTGTGTAAATGGTTTTTGCATTGTAATATAGATGAATACGAAGAGGAAGCGATCCCATTGGTCAGTTGGATCCACGAGTTCTATATCGCAGTCATCACCTACGACAAATTAACCGCAATCTCAACTACAACCGTCGCCTAATACTAATGATGCACAACAGTAACAACCGCGACAGCAACAGCCACCACCATCTAATTTAAGTCTTCCATAATATCAACCACAACCACATGAACAACCCACTTGCAATAATTCTAATCTGACATTGTGCGCTTCCCAGCAAAGTAATCATACGCCAAACATAATATGAGGTGTTACTCCTTTCTCTTATGCTTTCACCATAAATTATCTTCTTGTTATTTTTTTCTAATTAAATTGCTTTCCTAATTTTAGAGAACTCGTGTGGATGTGTGGTTCATTAAAGACCTTTACTGAGTAGCAAGAATTAGTGAAGCCTCCATTTTCATTAACATGATTTGCCTTATTAGAACAATTACTTGACAATTCAATTCAAAACCAGCATAAGCTCCATTCGATGTTGAACTGCATCCAAGTACTTACATAATGAAAATCTAGCCCAAAAGTGGGTAGTGGACATTCTTGTAGTACACTTATAGTAGTATGTAAACAGGTACTAGAAACTAGAATTAGAGAAAAAGGAGGTACAAAAATAGGTTAAAGGGAGAAGAGAAGATTCAGTTATGCTGTTCACATTACTACAATAATGACTGTCATTGTTTTATAGTTATGAATTCCTTCATTAGGGATAAGATGATACATCAAATGTTCTGATGCTCAAGTTTTTCAATAATATGTAAGTATATTTATTGCTTTTTATATCAATTCTTTCATACTTTCAGATGCTATCATTTATTGCTTTTATATCTGAAATATTCTTTTAAACCATTGATTTAGTATGATTTCACGAAGAACATGCACCAATTTTTCTTGAATGATTTGTGACATCAATCACATATCAGTTCTCAATGAAGTATCGTATGATTCTCCGGTAGTTGCTATTATTGTGTGGATATGGTGCTTGGCTCTCGACTATAGAGCAATCAATGTGCCCATACAATACCCACAAAAACAATGCATAATACATTGTATGATTTTTTGGGTTTTACACTGAGAATATTTTTTAAAAATTTAGAATGCAACGATTTTTAAAATAAGTTGAAGGTGTGATAGATTGGGATCAAAGCACCTCGCTCTTGTCTAAACAAACATGTACAATCCGACGGCACTTCAATTTGTCACTCGTGTAGAGTTTTAGAGCTTAATGTCATGATATCTTTGCACTTAATGCATATATGTAGATTCTTAGAGGATTGATGCGATATGCTCTCGCTTGCTAATAATTCAGTATTCTAATTGATGCAGCCTAAGAATCTAGCACAGCTTGGGAAAAAATTTATGAGATGATGGGGATGGTTCTATTAGACGAGTGGAAAACCTCTGCTGTTAAGTTTCATCAGCCGTTTATACAACTTGACATTGCAGTATCATTAGAGGCTGAGGTTGTTGAGTTAGTTGAAGTTGATGGTTAGAAATGAGCAAAAAATTTTAATTTTTTTGGTACTTCTGTCTATTAAAGTTTTATTTAATCAGCGTACTAAGAGTACATCAAGGTAGTAGTTAATGTTATTTAAGTTTTTTCAAAATATTTATAATTTTAGAATGAATAATAATTTTTTATTAATCTTTGTATGCACATGTCACATGTTTATTTTATGAATTATTAATAATTTGCTTTAGTGAGATTTTTTTGATGCATTGATCAATAAGTATTACATGTTGTTTTGAATATATATAAATTATTGATTACACGTTTATTTATCAATGTAAAACATCATTTAGTCGCCAAAAATACCTTTGCCGACCAAATAGTTTTGTTGGCAAAAGGTATTAAAAAAATTTAAAAGTTTTGCAGACGACACTATTTGGTTGCCAAAAACACATTTGCCGACAAAACCATTTGGTCGGCAAAGGACCCTTCACTTTTGCCGACTAAACAATTGGTCGCCAATTCCTCATCTTTACCGACCAAAATTCTTTTGCGACTAATTAAGTTTGTCGGCATAAGTATACATTGCTGACTAAAATATTGGTCGGAAAAACTCTGTACCTTTGGCGACCAACTACTTTTTGGTCGGCAAAAAGCTTTACAGACCATGCTTTGCCAACTAAACTGGAGACCAAAATATTTGGTTGGCGACCAAAATATTTGGTTGGCGACCAAAATATTTGGTTGGCAAAAGGTTTTGGCGACGAAATAATGACCTTTACCGACTAAATATTTAGTCGCTAAAAGTTCTTTATTTTGTCGTGGAAGGTGTTCTAAGTTTACCGATGGATGATTCTGCTGGTGTGAAAGTATTAGAGATTTAATACTTGTGAAGTTTCGAGAATTCGTTGCTGCGGTGATCAAGCGGGGAACGGTGCACGTGGATTCGGCAAGATAGTTTAATACGTTAAGATTGAGGATTCGATCAAAATCTGTAAGTAGGTGTCTTGTAACTGCTCAATTGATTAGTGCTTGATTTACCTGAATTAGGATTAGTCTCGTGATTTTTTATCTAAGTTGAATTTTTTACGTAAAATATCTCGTGTGTTGAGTTTGAATGTTTAATTCTTTACTTCTCACATTCCACGATGTAGATTGATTAAAAATATAAAAATATATTTTTTTGATTGATTTGATTAAAAAACATAAAAATATTGTTTCAGGATTCAAATACAACAAATTTGCAAACTTCTCACACTCTCAAACTCTCTCTGTTCAATGAAAAAAAAAAAAAAAAACCTCTCTCTGTTTTCTCTTCTCTTATGTACTTGCACACAACAAATTCAAACCTGATACATATGCATAGGAGAGTTAGAGAACAGTTCATATGGTGGCTGGAATTGCAAAGTCCATATTAAAAGTTCATTTCTATCACCTGTGAAATATGTCTAAAGGCATGTTGATTCAATATTAGAAGCCTCTATTTAGGGTAGATTTTTCTAACCTTTTTTTGGCTATAATTTTTTTTCATTCTTTTCACTAGGATTTAAATGCAAGAGATTCATAATCAAGTTTTAAAAGATCACTAAATAAAAGAAAATTGACGTTTTGATTTGAACACTTTTTCATTTTTTTAAAAAAATTACCAAGGCAAAAAAATTTCAAAAAACGTAGCCAAATAAAATTAACTACGATAATAAGAATGTGTTTTGGACAAAAAAAGTCTTAAGGCTTTATAAGATTTTTTTAGGGTCAAAATTGTTGTTTACCTTTTCAATCCGTCCTAGTGAGACAAATCTAAAAAAAAAAGGGGCCTATTTGGTTAAAGTTAAAACAAAAGTCCACTAAATATCAAAAAGAACCTTATAATAGCATTAAAGTAGTTTTTTTAGCCCTATTTGAACCTTTTTTTTGGGTTCAGTTTTTTTACTTTATTTTATTTTTTTTAATTAAAATATCTAAAAAGTATATTCGTTTAGACTTGCATAAAAGAAAAAAACCACTAATGATGCAAAAAAGTTATGTCAAACACAGCCTAAGGAATGCAACCTGCAGAGGTAGATTAAAGGAGTTTTTATCTGTAGCCATGAAATGTTGTATAGCAAATTAAGGATAGATATAGGTTGGCACGTCAATTGGGGAAAGGGAAATCAAGAAACAATGGCAAAACTTCACATCAGATTGTTTTTTACTTCTACAAGTTGAAGTTGGATTTGAACTCAGAAAACATGTGTATGGTCCCCCTCACAAGTGTTCACCACCACCTCTCTGAATGTGACTTTTAGTTCAATGGAGAAAAGGGTTTGCTTGAGTGAATGTTTGTTCTTGTTAGGATATGTTTGGTTTAATGAAATAAAATTTATAATGGAATCGTCATTTCATTGGAATACTTATTATGTTATTTGTTTGAACAAAATATGGTGTCATTATATTAGAAAGGGCAACGAATGGCCATTCATTTATTTCTAATTTTTTGTTTAAAACAAAATGCCTTCATAATTCTTTGTCTATTTTATAAAAAAAAAAATATTTTATGAACAACCAAAGCCTTACCACTACCCTTACTATCACCTCTTCAGACCATAGACTCTAGACCCTAGACCCTAATGTAATAATTTAAGTGGGTTACTGACCTAATAATTTGAATAAATAACTTAATAATACAGTAGAAAATATTTAAATCAAGTTATTAGTAATAGTTAACAAGTTTTTTTATATACTTGATTAATTTTTTATCTCACACCGATGCGGGATGGGGTATTACAATATCCTCAACTCAAAGACACGACATTCAGGTCACGTGGCCTAAGTTTTTTTTTCTAGTTAGGATGTGGATAGCAGCCCATTAGCAGACACAGAGTAACCCATAAGCGTGCACAAAGTATACAACATCGAGGCCTCTATCCCTCTTTAAAATCTCTACTTATCTATCTACACCACCACGGAGTTCTAATGGGAACCAGAGTTGACTCTGATAACATTTGTAACGACTCAAGGTAAACCACTAGCCTAATAACTTGAATAAAAAGTCTACCAACGCGATAAAAAATACTTAAATCAAGTTATTAATAGTAATCTACAAGTTTTTTTATATACCAAATTTATTTTCTATCTCCCACTGATGTAGGATGGGGTATCACACTGAAACTCTCGAATCTCGAACCTCTGATCCCTGAACCTCAAATCCCGAACCCCTAACCCTGAATCTTGAACTCTGAACCCCTGATCCTTCCACCACCACTATTTTCTTCTTTTTTGTCACCACAACTACTATTATCATCGTCACTGTCACCTTACATAAAAATTATAAGTTTTTAAAAAATAAAAAAGGTATTTTAATCATGTTCACATAAATATAATTTTATTCAAGAAATCATTCCAATATACTTAACATTGAAATTAAAATGATAATATAATTCTTAATTTGATTCCTAATTATATACCAAACTTAATTTAAAATAAAATTTCTCTGTCATTAAATTTCATTATCATTCCAATCTCAATTCTATTTCATTATCATTCCAATCTCAATTCTATTTCTATTGAAGGTCATTTCAATTAATAAAACTATGTTAGGATTAGGAGAGATGTTGGGTTTAAGGGCCTGTTTGGTTGGGACCCACTCATTCATGAGATGGTGCAATCCATCAAAAGGAGTACTTCTTCCATTAATACAAAAGGTAGGAGAGTACTGAAGATAGATGGCGACTTGTCTTGGAATTGAGAAAACTGGTGCCTTCATGAAAAATTTGTAGAACTTCAGTAATTATTAATTTAAACATCTTTTTAACACTTTTTAACTTGCCTATCTTAACTTATAATTTTGTCGATAAGGCCTTTGAAAGTAGCTTAGTGATATCGTCTTAATTTCTCCAGTTTCGAGCCCTATTATCGGCAATTTAGGGTAAGTACTATTCTTTAACCTTAAATATAGAATAGTGTAATATTAAACTGTGATAAAAGGAATTATAATTTCACCCTTCCAAATTATAATTATAGTTTCAACTAGTTTCTTGATTTCTTTGAATTTAAATCAGATTTTTTTTTTGTTTAAAGTCACTTTAAGTCAAATAAGCAAAAAATTTATTTGATGAATCGTGTGGGTGACTTTAAACCAAAAAAATAATAAGCCAAAATGCTTGATTTAAAGTGGCTTAAAGTTAAAAGACAAAAATTTTAAATTAAAGTTGTTATAAATTTTTTAAATTTATTTCTACATAATTTTATATTCAATATACATTTTGTTTGTTAGATTTTGACGAGAAGACTTTTAAAATATAATTTTTATAAAAAATGAATTTATATAATAAAAGTTATGATATTTCCAAAAAATATGTATAAAAAATTCACGTAAAAAAGTAAAAAGGGTAAAAGGCTAAAAATCTTTGGATTTCCAAACAAGATTTTTTTGACTTTAAGCAAAAAGATAACAAATTTCACTTAAAGCCGATTGTAGACACCTCAATTTGACCCCGCTCAATTTTATGTGAATCTTATGATGAAAACAATTGGAATGGTGTTTCAGTACGATCCTCGAAAAGTGAGCAAAACTCGGTATTTGAACTCAATCATCAAAACCTTTAAACCAATGAAATTAGGTTGAACCACCAATAACTTGCTATGCAAGTTATTCTAAATATGGCAACCGCCATGTTCATTGAGGCAACCGCCAATAGAGCCTCTTGGAAACCCTAGCCAAAGGTGGCGACCGCCACCTTCAACATGGCGATCGCCAATAGAACATTGTGGAACCTTTTTAAACATGATGACCGCCAACTCCAAATTGCCTGACATGTCTCAAAACGTGACAGCATCTTATTGGTTGAAGAATTCTATAAATACCGTACCCCAGCGTACGTTTTCAGGACATAATTTTAGAGCGTGATTTAGTGAGAGAAGCTCTGCTGAGTCGCCGAACAATCCGAGCCCCGACGTCAAAATCCTACCGAAATACCAAGAGCTGAACCCCCGATACCGAAGTTTTGAAACCCTAGCTTGGATCATCGCCCGAAGATCAAATTGTCATTCCTTGACTCGAGGATTCTTTAGCAAACTAGGCACTTTACTTGAATTTTCGGTCATTCTAACTCAATTTTCTACCTCTTTGGATTGACCGGGTTAAGTTTAATTTCAATTTTCATGTTTCTTTCGTTTACATAGTTAAGCTTGCTTATTATTTAACTTGCCTAATGTAATTTGTTTATTTCTTAGTTGTTAACTAACCCACATTTCACACTTAGCACGCTGTCATTATTTTATTCATTAATTAGTGCTAACACGTTTTGACAATTACAACTTATTAATATTGTTAATTATTATAATTCAAATACTTACATACATACGGTTGTAATTGTCAATATTACACCCATTTAATGCTAATATTTCATTTTTTTAATGTAATTTATTTTTCTTGTAAAGTTCCATATATCTTTCTTTTCTTTTTTTGTAATGTAGATTTTTTCTTTCAATGTATTGTTATTATTATTATTTTTTAATAATAGTTTAATATTCTTTTGCTAGCATTAGTTTAATATTTTTTTAGTAGCTTTATTTTTCTTTCTTTTAACATTAGTGTAATTTTTTTTAGTATTTTATTTTATTTTTCTTTCATATTGTTAGGTTTATTTTCCTTTTTTTTGTTCTTTTCTTCTTTTTTTTTATGATAGAATTATTTTCATTCATTTTATTAAATCTAAAAAAATCATAAAAAAATTTTTTAAGCTAGATTTTATTTTTTTAAGTATAATTTTTTTCTCTTTGATTTTGTTTTATCGTTGTTTCTTTTAAAATATAAATAATTAGATTTTTTTTTTGTTGATATAACATTTTTCTAACTTCTTTTCATTTTGGTATAAGTTTCTTTTGTGAACTTTCTTTTTATAGAATTTTTATATATCTTTATTTTATATTTAGCATATCTTTTTCTTTAGTTACAAATTGCATGCCGTAGGATTTAGAATTTTTTTTAAATTTTTTTTTATTTGGCGTTCTATATACCTATGTTATGCATTTTTATTATTTGATTTTGGATGTTTTCTCTTTGCCTCAACTTTCTTTATTTGCATATACTTGAAAAATTCTGTTAAAGAATCAATGATGATTAGTTGAGGCCAACCTTACGGTTGGGCGAACAGGGAGCCTAACACTTTCTCCGATTCGTACCTTAGCCCTCGAACCATTTTTCTCTGGTTAAACGTTTTAAAAATCAGTAGTCATTTTTGTTTTTCTTAATTTTTCTCAAAAATTAAATGGCGACTATATTTTTAACAAAAAAAGAATTTTTAAAATTTGGCTTTCAATGTATTAAAACATTTTTCAAACATCTCCCAGAAATTTTTTTAACCATTTCTAAAAAACTCCAAAATTTCGGCGTCACAATATTTTCTAGCGATTTCGCTAGGAACTGGTTTATAAAATCAAATAAGAAGGCTAGAGTTGAAAACACCATTGGTTCTTATGTTAGGGTTGGTATACTGAAAATCATATTTTTAGTATTTAATTTTATTTTTAATAAAATTAATTTGTTATTTTACGAGAATCTTTATGAGCAATGTATGTGTATCATTTTTAATGTTATGCATGGATACTCGATATTTCGTATAATATTTAATTTGGTGTGTAGAGTACGCTTATATACAGAAGACCAGATTTTAGGTTCTTACAGAATATAAGTTTTATGTTCACAGTTTAGATAGAAATGGACATACTATTGGTACAACCGTGGCACAAAATTTTAATAGGCTTGTCTTGGTTACGGGAAACAGATAATAGCGTCGTCTATTGTTCCGACTATCTGTGCCAGTACACTTTATGTGTATTTAACGGGATGTTTGTGGTGATGAATTTTGTACTGACTACTGACTATATAAATTAATTCACACCCCAAAATTATTATGAATAGTGTTTATCCTCTTAATTCTGAAATAATTATTGATTTGTATATATTTAATATTCGTTGTTTTGATTCATTAGAGGATGCGATCTTATATGGGTTTATATTCCCAGTGAGTTGGATAGCGGTATTATTTATATGGTTAATATTAATTATTGACAGAATTCACGTCCCGAAATATCGGGATTGACGATACCCCCTTAAGGAAACTTATAAGTTTTGACTAGGCCAAACCCTGCATGTGGATTTAATTATCCGGTGGTCGAATAAGTTAAGCAAAAGAGTTTAAGAAATATCAAGATGCCAATTAAATTAAATTATCAGTAATTAAATTTAATTGGCGAGTTTCGAAAATCTTAACGTGAAAAGAAATGGTAAGCATTAATTTAATAACAGGAGCTCAATGCTATATGGTCTTGAGATTATGGGTCAGAGTGTAATTATAGTTCTTTAGTGGTGTGAATTGTAATTCAGTATTTTATGAAAATTACAGAAATCGCTGCTGGTTTTCATAATGGCAGATACCGCTATGAGGTTTACTTAATTGCAGAAATAGCTGGTACGTGTTTGTGTTCCACTAGAAGTCTTACTTATAATTACTCCCGATGTCCCTGCTGTAACCCTATATATATGCGGGTAGGCTGAACCAGTTTAATAACTTGTCTTCTAAGACTGAACTGTCCTGGTTTTTCTGATACGAGTTCTCGAAGGATTATAACTCACACTATATCCGGGAATCGCATAAAGGAATACAATAGAAGATCTGACAAGTGCTTCAACTCTGAATCAAATCGTAGTTGAAGATTCGACCAGTAAAAAGGTATTCTTCTAAATTAACTTCGGATGCATGAATTTTATTTTGATCGTTCGTCATCAAAAGTTTTTATCTATAGCTTATTTTGGCGTTTGTTCGTCCAGTTAATTTTTTTCAGATAGTCGTTTGTAAAAACAAAAAACTTGACAGTTTTACCTCCAACAGTTTTGTCGTAAGTGGTTAGAGAAAGAAGTGCCTTTCTCCTTTGTCAAATCTAAACCAAAGTGTTTAAACAACTTTAAGCCAATGGTTTAAAGTGGCTTTAAGCCAAAAAAATAAAAGAATTTTTTTAAAATTGTTATAATTTTTAAAAATTTATTTTCAAATAATTTTATATTCAGTATCAATCTTATTTGATAGATTTTGACGAATAAATTTTAAAAATATAACTTTTATAAAAACAAATGTTTATAATAAAAACTATGATTAATTGAGTTTTAGTCCCATTTTTCAAGTATGTAAAAGTTTTAGTCACAGTTGTTTGTTTGTATTGAATTTAGTCCTTTTTCTCAAAATTTATTATTTTTGCATCCAAAATGCACTTTATCATCTGGATTCTCATTTTCATTATTAAAGGCTTGATTATAGGATGCATTGTTTCATATGAAAATTTGTGATGTATTTAGCATTTAATACCCCTAAGTATAGTTTGCAATCAAATCACATGATAATATTCACTTATCTATTTGTTTATATTCTCCTTGATTTTAGGTGTAACTTACACAATTGATTAGTTGTTAAATATCTGTCAATTTAAAGTGGTGGATTTAATTTCTTTATTAGAGAATATGTTTGCACATTGTCATTAAGATTCGTTGCTTTTTATCAAAATTCGAGTGTGACAGACCAATTAGTTGGATATTCAGAATCAACTGCATTCGAATAGGTTTTCTCTCATTTCTCAATTCGTTCATTGCAATTTTATTGTGATCAAAATATTCTTCAAGTTTACAATTCGAAGCATCTCCAAATTTTGACTGGTATGAATATTTTTTTAGACTGGATTGTTTATCCTTTTTTTAAATGTAAAAATGTCCATTATTTCAGCAATTTTATTTTAATTTGTGGATATGAAATTATTTTTTCTCGAATGATTCAGTCTCCATGTTTTGAAATCTGTTCATATTTGTTCTTTTTTGTAACGTTTTATATTATTATGGATTCATATATTCAATGTAGTTAATAAATCTTTAGTTTTATTTTGAACTTTTTGTTTTTTGTTTTTTTCTGTTCATAATTAAATGATTAAATCTCATGGTGGTTTTGGGGACACATTTATGAGATATTTACGAAAATATATTTTACAACATTTATAAGTTGAAACAGGAATATATTTTTTAGAATACGAACATAATTGATACATTTATTAGTTAAACAGAAAGTGACATTTCATGTATTTCGATACAACTGATACGTTTATCAGAGTACTTGAATATGCTATGTTTCATATGTTTAGTAGTTGATATGATGATTTTAATAGTCCTACAAAATTTCATAATTTGAACTCAAAAGATAAATGTAATAATTAGAACAACAGTGCAAATTACAAATTCAGACAACAAATGATACATTTATCAATTGCTCCAATAGTGCAATTTTTAAAATACATATTCAACCGATACAATTATCAGTTCACATAACAGTGTATTTTTCTAAATCTGTATTCTACTGATACATTTGTCAGTTATTCTAACAGTGCAATTTTCAGAATACATATTCAACTGATACAATTATCAATTCAACTAACAGTGCACTTTTCTGTACGTATTCTACTGATACATTTATCAGTTATACCAAAAGTGATACGTTGAAACAACAGTGCAATTTTTAGAATACATTTCATGATTTAATATTATATTTTTGTGACGTCGATGATAAAGACGACGACGACGGAAGATGAAGATGACAATAGAGTTAAGGTTGTGGCGATTTTGGCGCGAAATTTTGGAGAGAGATTTTTCGAGAGATTTTGGAAGAGATTCTTAGAGAGATTTGAGAGAGATTTATGGGATAAAATTTTTGATTCCCTATTAGGAATGGGTTTAGACAAAAAAATTCTAAAGATATGATTTAAGGGTATTTCAGAAAATTAAAATTGAGACCGGACTAATCCTAATAAAAAAGATTAAATGGGACTAAAACTAATTTTACTACCAAAAAGAAAACCTAACTCTAAATTTTCCTAAAAACTATGATAT
>JAOTRH010109961.1:0-15389 GCA_034768845.1 Heliamphora exappendiculata | reverse complement strand
CTTCCCCTCACTCCTTCCCTCCCTTTCTTTCTCCCCGCTGCTCTTAATGGAGCCCATGAACACCTGGGGCAACACCCCTTTACAAACGGTGGATCCCGACATCCACGACCACATCGAGAAGAAGCGGCAAAAGAGCCGCGGCATCGAGCTCATCACCTCTGAGAACTTCACCTCCTTCGCCGTTATTGAGGCTCTGGGCAACACCCTCACCAAGTACTCTGAGGGCCTCCCCGACAATTACTACTACGGAGACAAAGAGCTCATCGATGAGATCAAGAATCTCTGCCCTAGCCGCGCGCTCAAGGCTTACCGCCTTGACCCCACCCGTTGGGTCATCAACATCCAGCCCCACCCACACGGCGGTGCTCAACCCCCACAATTGCATCATGGGCCTCGATCTCCCCTAAGGTTTAGGGGTTTGGAGGTTTAGCTGGAAGGGATGGTGGTTTGGTTGGTGGTTTTGGTAGTAGTTTTAGGAGGTGAGGGTGGAGTTTTTGGAAGGTGGTTCGGCGATTTAGGGGTGGTGGCTTGACTGGTGGTGGCTTTGGGTGGCTTTAGAAGATGGCGGCTTTGGTAGTTAGCTTAATCTATAAGTTGGATTTGCAGAGAGAGAGAGAGAGAGGGAGAGAGAGAGAGAGAAGTTGGTGGTGGATGATAGGTTGTATTCGTTTTAATCTATTTTGGTTTTTATTATTTGATTAAGGGCATAATAGTATATTAATAATATAAGTAAAGGTAAAATAGGAAGAAAATGTAAAATAATTGATGATGTCAGCAAGTTTCATCAAACTTCGTAACAGTCAATTGACGGAAGGAGGCATGTAAAAAACAAAAGTGAAACAAATGGAAGGTTAGTGTAATTTCAAAAAGTTAAAAGGGAGCTATCTGTAATTTCAATCAACCTTAGGGGAGGTAAATGTAATTTACCCTTAAATTTATAAGATCATACTTTTTCAACACTTTACGGATACTTCAACGACACTTCTTGAATTTTCTTAATACGTCTTATGTGATGCATTTTTTACAGTAACAATATTTTGCATTCTTCAAAACCCAAATTATGCACAATAAATATGTTTTAGAACAATTATAAGATGAAATATAGGGTCTTTTAATTTTATTAGCAGTATGTTATATATTTTTAATTTTTAATTACCACTAAATAAATAGACCCTATATTTTTTTCCAACATCCCTTTGTCAATTTCCAGCATTTCCCGGTATGTATCTTTTTGCAAGTATCACATGGATACCTAAATTTTCTCCGGTTGTTTTTTCCTTGTAACACACCCGAATTGGGTCTCTTTTTTATTTTCTTTCCAATATCAGAACGCAAACCTTCTAGATTTTCCGAACGCGGATCGTTCTCTTTCTTCGGGTTGTGGAGATGCATCAGCTTGGGAGTAAAGTTGCATTGCTTGCTATTGGATTTGGATTACCTTGACTAATTCATCCACTATTTGCTGCAGTTGCTCTAATTGCTTATTTATATTTGTTGTGATGTGGCCTCACGCACTACTATTAATAGGAGTCATAACTGCAGTTTATAAAGGTTATGGTTAGGATTATAAATTTTGTCAGATAATTCGTATTCCACGTAAAAGATATAGCTAGTATTTATTATTATGGTGAAAATCGGTGTCTTAAGGGGATAACTCAACAGATTAATTTTTCCAGACTTTCATTAGAAGAAATGGTGATCAAGTGTGCTTTTGATTGGAATTCAAAGATAATTGCTTAGTTGATATAACAAGATCCTAGTTTGATAACTAGTTCAATCTAAAATACGTGAATTCTCATGGTTTTATTTTTAAGAATTTTCTTACGTCTAACCTTCTATGATATTCTAGGGTGTTTACAAGATTTGAATTAGTTCTTAAAATTTAGCAAGATGTGGTTTGTTATGGATGGAATGAAGGGCAACGAATCTTACTGCCTAAGTTAGTTTCTAGATTGTTTGGTGTATTATGCGTTTTCACCTAAATTATCATATTATCCTTGATCCCAATATGGAATATCCTGATAATAAAACACATTGCATGTATCACAGCTTCATACAAAAGTAATGCTTTAAAGTAAAATAGTTAAATACTTACTTACAATACTATACATCAAGAACTCGTAGGGAAAAATACAAAACTGGCTATCAGGCTTCTAAAACACAATTCAAACTTGTACAATGTCCAAAACACTACCCATTCTTATCCTGATCTCCTACTAATTATTTATAGGCCCTTTGACTGAAGATTCTAATTTTAAGAATGGGCATAAGATCCTAATCATCGTATGCGAAGGGGATATTATCGGGGTTCGAAGAAATGAATTCTATCGGGGCATGAATTTAGCCTAGTTCATTTTACAACTGATTCTTGCTTGGGGTGATTATTGGTAGTTCTGTCAGGTTTGGAACAAGATTTTGGGGAGGTTGACTAATCATGTGTCTATCTATCTACTTATAGTGCTTCAAATGATCATTTTTATCAATGCTTTTCCGTACATATGATACCTGACTACTATTTGTTTTATCGGATCTAGGTAAAATGGTCTTTCGTTTTCTATTCTTATCAGAACCTTTATTAGTAAAATATATAGTTCTGGATCTAAGGGGTTTTCCCTAAAACAGTTCCTATGAGTGTACTACAGGTGATGTAGTAAGGTGGTATCCTCAAAATATATTTATACTATCCATGGGGTCCACAATCTACAATATGCGAGAGACACCCTTATTATCACTAATCTACCCAAATTAAGACATATCTAGAACATTATAAAGCACATAAAAGCATATAAGAGTGGTGTAAGTTTCCTAAGCTCTGATATCATCTCTGTCACGACTCTTTTTTTTTAATAATGACGTCTGTAACCGGCCAATGAGTTAAAATTTACCAAATGCCTCTTTTCTTTTTCTTCTTTTTAAGACTGTCTTGTCATTTTATAAAAATAATCATACAAAATCAATCCAAGTTTTGGATAATAAGAGTTACTTTATGGGAGAGAAAATTTTAAAGAATAATTCTTCTTTAGATAAAAGTGATAAAAACAAATTATTTTATTTGTACTTTCCCAATGATCTCATCTTATCCAAAATTCCCAGTGCTTACTAAGCGTTCATACATGTCATCATTTAATATAAGAGAGAGTACATTGTGGCCTTGTCCGTATTTTACACTCACTGGTATCTTTAGCATATCTCAGTGACCTGGACCCTGTTTAAACCATTATCCATCCATACTATACAGAATTCAAGTTCTGCAGATATTTTCATAAACAAGGACTATTATCCTTTTTTCAACAATTTAACATGTCACAAAGACATTTGAATTATAAAACAATAAACAAAAACATAATTTAACTCAGATATCAAGTAACTCACCAACTTAGCCGAATTTATTCAATCAACTTGTCTCGAAATTCCAAATCTATATAACACATAAAGAAACAATACTTTAGCTAGAATTTTATGTTCTTAAAAATTATTCTTTTTATTATCCTACTTTTACTATAATTGTGTTTTGTAAGTTTCAATAATACAATTATTGTATTATTATCTTTTAACGATAATAATTGTGAAATTATCTATTTAATAATTTAAAAATAATAGGTAATTTCTATTATTATTTTTCTATGACATTTATTATTCTAAAATTGTTTTAAATTAGTAATAAAATAACATAGATATTATTAATATCTTAAATAGTATTATTTTCTATAATTGTTATTGTCAATATCGTCTACTAAATAATCTTAAGATTAAAACAATAGGTGACTTTTATTATTTGCCCATTATAATCGTCTAAAATTAGTATATAATAATAACATGGATCGCCTAACTTTTATCTTTAGTTTATAAAAATACTATAAGAATATATAAGTATTAACATATATATAATGTCTTGTAAAGTGAAAATTTATCTTATTTTTATAATTTTCTTATTTTTATTTTTATTAAATCTTTTTTTTATTATTAAACCTTTTTTTTATTAAATCTCTAATTTTTTTTATTACCAACTTCATCTTAAGCTAACTAAAAACTTAATTCCTCATATCACAAGCAACAGTCGCCAAACAAGGAGAAATGTGCACAAGGAAAGATGTTTTGAGCACGGAATAACGTAACAGTGCACGGGAGGGGAGAATGAGATTTTTTTCGGTTTTTCCATCCAAATTCGGGCCTTCCATTAGGACAATCCAAACGTCGATTTTTACGGCCGTTTGCAACTACGCAAAGGTGGCAGTGAGGTGGTGTTAGCTAAACTTACGGCGGCAAGTTTTGAGGTTCGTGGTGGTGGTGGCGGGTGGCCAAAAGTGGCTCGATGAAATCGATTTCCGAAACTTTCGAAACAGAGAGTTTTTGAGTTGGTAGTTCTGAGGTGGTTCTGGATAGCCGTGGTGGTTTATGTGAGTTCCATGGTGGTGTTAGGTGGCGGGTGGTGGCGGTTAGCGGCAATTTGGTTGGTGGCACATGGTGGTTGGTTCGGTGGTGGTGGGCATTTATGGGGTGCTTTGTAGTGAGGTGGTTCGGCGGTGTTGTGTGGTGGTGGTGGGTTGTCTCGGTGGTGGTGGTGGTGAGATGGTGTTTGTGCGAGAGAGGAAGGGGGAAAGAGAGAACCCGAGAGAGAGAGAGGAAGAGAGAGAGATTCACCGCCGATGGCGGTGGTGGCCGACAGCAGGCTTGGATGGTGCCGGCGGTAGTAAGTAGTGGTGGCGCCGTGGCAAACGGCGGTGGTGTTTTGGCTCAACAGGCTCTGGTTCCCCCCACCCCCGCGTTGGTCTTCTTCCTCTTCTTTATTTTGCTTCTCCCTTATTCTCTTTCAATTTTCTTCCAATGGGATGCTCTGGTTTGTTTTATTGCCTGGGGTTGGATGACTATAGCTATGGAATTAATTGTTGATTTATAGGTGAAGACTTCCTTCACGCCTAAGTATTGCACCCTTAGGATAGACTCAGCATTGCGGCTTCAATTTCCAAAGTAAGGGATTTGCAATCAGATTGTAATTTTCGAGGCTGAGGCCGTGTAGGTTTTAATTCTATCCAAAATCTTATCATTTTGGTAATATACTACATCATGAATTTTTATTGTAAAAAATTTTTTTATAGAAAAATATCGAAAATTTGGCATAAGCATTTAATATTATTTTATGAATCATTGCGAAGACGGAAACGTCAAGAAAATTCTAAAATTACAAAAAGTGGCTTTTATATTTCAATTTAATTATCGATAGCTTAAGAAAATTATAAGACTATGTTTCTATTTAGAATTAATCATTCATTTGTTAAGAATTTCATTCTAAATCTTTGTATTAATTTATTTATTTATTTAAACTAGTATTTTATTATTAGAACCATTTTATTATAATTATTTTTTTTATTTTTTTTACCAGATATTACACCAACTATAAGCGAATCAGCTCTTTTATGTTACACGATATTTGGTAGAATTCAACCCTAAAAGCTAGCTATTGATGTAAATATGCCCTTATGCTTATATACTACACATCACTTTTGTATTCAGTCAATGTGGGACTTTGCTCACACCGTCCCTCATGCGCAGCGTGCTCACTCGGCAGTACCTACCGCGAACAGGCCAGGGGGACACACCATATCCATCCCTAACACTCAGCTCTGATACCATGTTATACAGTATTGGGTAAAACTCAACCCTAAAAACTAGCTATTGAGATGAGGGTACCCTCACGCTTATATACTGTACAACACTTTTGTATTCAGTCAATGTGAGACTTTGCTTCACACTTTACAGGATGATTCAACTATGAATAGCTCAATGGCTCCAAGAACATTCTCCAACTACAATGGAATCCACTCCTTCATTGAATGATTCAACTGAGTCAATGGTTCTAATGTCATTCTCAATTATCTAATTCTTAACGAATCCATTCCTTTGTTGGACAATTCAACTAACACTCCTAGGCTTCAAAGCCACTCTCTGCTTCTAAATAAACTCACCTATTCGAGACTAGTCAATAACTCCATGACTCTCTATTCAAGATTATTCAATAACTCTCACATAGCTCAATGAAGAGTCAGTGGCTCCACTACAAATTCTCCATTCAAGAAGAATCAATAACTCTCAATCCTCCACCACTGGAAGAACTCACTCCATGGTTCAATTATGGTTTCACTGCTATTCTCCACCCGCAATGAAACTTGAGAGAACTCAAGACATCTTCTTAAAAGTGCAAATCCATTCTCCTAAGTATAAATCCATTCTCCAAGACAGCCTAACTACATGTCCATTCTCTAAGTTCATTCCACATAAGTCAAGCACAAGCGCACATAAGAAAACATGCAAAGAGAAACACAATCAATTCATTTCGATGATTCAAAAAAGTACAAGTACAAATGCAACAAGCTCCTAAGGCTCACTCAAGCGCCTCACACACTCGGCCAAAGACAAGTCCAAATCAATCTAGCAAGTCTGTAGATCTCCCAGGGCTCTAAAATTGGCCGAAAAGAGAGCTATCCTCTCCTCAACCTCGGCCAACTGCTCCTCTGCTGCTGTTAGTTTAGCGGGTAATGTCGGTGCCTCCAAGGCCCGTCTCAAAGGTCGCTCCAACCAATCAATCTAAAGGGCCATCTTATTATCATTCAGAGTCCTCATCATCCCCAAAGCATCATCACCAGAAAGACTTCAAAGAGTCCTCTGCTCTATAACACCCAATAACTTACCGAAACTCTCCAAAAATAATGACGCAAAGGGCGGAGTCAAATTGGGAATGCGAACAAAAGTTTTCGACCATCGGTTAAAAATATGTTCCAACCTATTCTGAGCAACATCATCTGTCAACAAATGAAAAAGTTGTCGAGGATCCAACACAATCTTCAAACCACTAGCATGAGTGATACGGGTAACCCGGTCCGCAGATCGAGCGATGGTCAAACCATTCCTAACCTCCACACGATCTTTGAGAGGATCTACCACAACTGCTACATCTGTGCTATCTAAAAGGACCGCGCTAGCCAAAGATAGAGCCGTTACAACTGTGTTGTCTGTGCTAGTCAAAGATGGAAGTGCAATACCAGAGCAAGGCAAAAAAGAGCTAGCAAGGACAACCAGAGTCAGCACACTCGACAAGACAAGAAGCAAGTGCCTCCCCCATCATATCATCCCCAACTAGCCGGGGCACATGGTGACTAGAAGCAGCAGTCACATCTAAACGATGAGACACCTGAAGCTCTACCCGACTCGCATTATCATCCCCTCTGCTGATCAATGGGCTATACCACTTCCTACTACTCCCGTCGGAAGTGTAACCGAGTCATAATCTTCGCCTTCCTCAGCCTCCTTAACACCTGGCAACGGCCTCCGCGTCATCAAACCCTTCCCTCTGCCAAGCACAGAAAGACAATCATCAATAGCAGTTGAAAAATCAATAATAATAGATATGCCCGTGATCTCCTCAAAACGGGCCTGCTCGACTGACACTTACCTCAATGCCCAGACAACAAAAATATCACTCAGCCTCGATACATGAGAAGCACAAACATCACCCATTCTCGATGAACGAGAAACAGAAATAGCCAACAGTATGTGACGAAGAGACCCTACACCAAGCAATAAAAGATCATCAAATTAAATCTAATGACAAAATTCACAACAAAATCAACAAAGAAGTCAACCTACTCTAGCCCTTTTCAGTCCCTTGCGGCGTTGATGCACATCTGTCCGCTTCCTCGAAGGGCGAGGAATAGTAACCTCCAATAGTGACTCTATAATCACCACAACTCGCTCTGTAGGATCATAAGACATTGGAAGATCCTCCGCCCAAGTACCAGCCAAATAATAATGGATAACGGTTGTTGGGGATTGGAGCACAGCCTCAACAATCCCTCCCAAGATCACCGAAGAACGCAAAAATTGTACAATAATGAAAACAAGGAAAGAAATAACAATCACACAATTGAGACACGAAGATTTACATGGCTCGACAAATAGTGCCTCCGCCCATGGGTTCACACTTTCACTATAGACTTGGAAGAATACAAGAGGAATGTCTTTGGGGAGAGGGATTACAAAGAATATATCAAAACTTAATGACGGCCACAGACCTAGTAGCCACTTAAAGGTGAAATCCCGCATAAACCGCTCGAGCGGTCATTGAGCGGTCAAATATTGCTCTCGATTTCTCCTATAGACTCACAAACCGCTCGATCCATCTATTCCCAAAAATAATTTTCTTCACACCTCCAACATGCATGTTTGCATATGCTTGTCAATAATATGTTCTATACTATTATATTAAAGGAAAGCACCTTTGGTGTTCCTTTTAAAGTAAAACAATATGAGTTTTTCAATACCAAAAATATCCCCACTTAATATTACTTTAAATTTGAAATTGTGTTGATTTTTCATTTTATCTAAAATACTCATCAAAGTTTCCTTCTATTACTTAATTTTAAAATTATAACTACTCAAAATTTAAATTTTGAATTTACCTTTTTAAAATATTTTAATTCATAAATATACGCGTGAACCAACTGCTAGTTCTATTATAAAGGGAGAACAGCAATTGGTGTTTCTTGAAGTTTTGTTAATTTTTTAATTGCTCACATTATTCCAAAATATTGAATTTATTATTGTTAAGGACAATTTTAAAATTTTTAATACAATAACTACTTCATTTTAGTTTTTCAAAATTTAAAAAATAACCATACACGCGTGTGCCACCCTTCTAGCGTGTACATATATAGACTAGCCTCTTGGACACATGCGATGCGTGTGCAATTTGAATGAATTTGAAGTATGAAATACCATTTATTCTAATACAATACCTATAATAATTTCTAGGAAAAAATACCAAATCTTCAAATCATCTTGAGTCGCATTCTTTGACAACCCCAATATCTCATAGTACGTTATGTTTTCACTCTTCTTTGACACCCTGCGAAACATCTTCTTATTCAATTCCTTCTCTCAGTGACCCAAAATCTCTTCTTATCAAAACCCTAACCACTCTTTTTCAGTATGCAATCAAAACTTACATATGTAATACATAAACAATTCGAGAGAGAAATCCAAAAGATGGGCTAGAAGATCACAACAAAGAAGAAACATCTTACTGTCAACATCTAAGATGGTTTTTATCGAACAGGGGAAACAGTGTGCAATGAGTGAGGAATACTAAGGGAAGTCTCTCTCTGTTGCAAAAACTAGTGTAACTAAATGCTTTTATCTTGGGTAACTTAATGCAGAAATGTAGGGTGCTTTTTACATTTTAATCCTTACAGTTAAAGGATGGAAGGTTAAATATTTAGTAAATAAAAAAATTAGGATAATTTTGGAAATAGAAAAATGTGAGTGGGCTGAGTTCACACCAAATGAGGTGTTTACATAAAATAATAGTATAAAAGTATAGATATATAGAGATATACACACACATATATATATATATTCTCTATATCTATTCTATCTATTCTATAATATAAAAGGAGAACCACAATTAAAGTTATGTAGATTTTTTAGTTTCCTATATTGCCCTTCAAAATTAAATTTATTACTATTAATATTACTATTAATTAATAACTACTTCAATTCAGTTTTTAAAAATTTATAGCAACTTCAATTCAACTTGAATTCTTTGGCTCTATTCTATAATACAAAGGGAGAACCACAATTCTGTAGATTTTTTAGTTTCCTATATTGCCCTTCAAAATTAAATTTATTACTATTAAATAATAACTACTTCAATTCAGTTTTTAAAAATTTATAAATACTTCAATTCAGTTTTTAAAATTTTATAACTACTTCAATTCAACTTGAATTCTTTGGCAAAGAACTTCCAAAGCAAGAAGTTCATTTTCCCGGAAAGCGAAACCCTTTCTTGCTTTGATTTTGTTCAGGCTGTGATGGTCTCATTTGATCTCATTTGGTGTTCCCAAATTTAAAGCTGTGTTTATTTTTCTTTTATCCAAAATGCCTTTTTAAGTTCTGAAGACAATTTGAAAATCACAATGTTCTTTTATCCCATTTTTTTCAAAATAAAATCATCATATTTTTTTCAATTTTTTTCAAAAAAAAAAAAACTTCTTATTCTCCCTGTTTTCCACCTTTTCGAAATTTTTCTAATTTAATATTTCTATTATAATGAATTAAAAATCGCACACGCACGCTACTACACACATGAAATAAGAGAATTGTTTGAACGAACCTTAGCGGGACCGGAAGACCTAGGTACCGAGATATGAGGATTCGTCCCGGAGTCTCCCGCCGGCGGGTTGTTCTTGATTTGCTGGCTCCGTCGTTCCCCTCCGGTCCAGCCCGGAGTCTCCCTCTCTCGAGTCGCTGAATCCGCCGCTAATCCCGCCAAAGTCGCCGCCGCTTGGAATTCGATCCCGTCCATCTTGTCCCCGGCGCATTTCAAATTCTCGCCGGAAACCTTCCGAGCCACCACCTCCTCCACCAAAAGGGATGACGGAGATTGAGAACCAGAACTCCGCGCCCTAGTCTCCATTCTTTTTTGATTCAGTCCAGTTAGAGAGAGAGGGTGAGGGAGGAAGGGAGAGAGAGAGAGAGAGAGAGGAGAGGGAAGAGCTTTGAGTAGATCGAACATGGAAAGGAATGAATGAGAAGAGGACGGGGGGTTGAATTCGACTAGAGATTGTCAGGGAAGTGCCACGTGCCGTGCGGAGCGACATGTTTTAAAAGTCGAGGTCAGATATGCGATCGCCACGTTTCGCTCTGGGTCACGTTGGCCGGTTGGTGCGTGCGTAGCCCGCACGTGACGCAGAAATACGAACTTTTATTACGAAGAAATTACATTACACGAGGTTTTGTCGTTTAGATGGAATGATACGTGGTCTGGATAATTGTTTATTCATTTATTTAATATTATATGTTTTTATTTTTAGTAAATTTTATTATTTATTTAAATTATTATATTTTTAAATTCTTCTTATTGACACAAGTCGAAAAAATAAAAAAATTTAATCAAAATATTAAAAAAAAAATTTAAAAACACAAATTAGCTAACATAAGTTAATAAAGAAATTTTATATTATTTATTTTTGTTTTTAGTGAATTTTTTTGTCTTTTAATCAAAATTCTACATTTTTAAATTCATGTCATCAATGATTTGAAAAAATAAAAAAATTTAGTCAAAAAATTCAAAAAAATACAAAAATAAACAAAATTCGTAATATTTTATCCAAACAGGGCTAGTATGTCACATGGTCAATATTTCAGTCACAAATTTGCATATAATAGCACTAAATTGAAATGGCACATAATTTTAGCTAAAAACAAATAAAGACGCGCGCCGCGAAAGAATTGTATATAGAGACACTAATTACAAAAATAAGTCTTAATCTTTGACTAAACACCGAATAAAAAACAAAAAAACGCCTTAAGCTTTATTCACATGTAATTTTTCAGTGCACAAAAAGTAGTCACGTCATGCTTATTTATAGGCAAAGAGTGGTGCAGTTATTTGCAGTTAACATCTCCGATAGGGTCGGCTCCAAGTGATTTGGGGCACAAAACGAATAATTAAAATGAAACCCTTATAATTTTTTATACACAATAATTTTTAAAAAAGCATTACAAAAGTTTCAATGAATTAAATTCTTGTCTTGTTGTTTCACAATTCAATAATATTCAATTTACAATCAAAACAACAATATACGGAATCAAAAATAATAATACCAAAACAAAAAAAATTAAATCAGCAGCAACAAAATATTACTTGAGCACTGCCCTTCGCACATTTTTTGTTGCAAAACTACTAATTAAGCTTGTATAATCAAGTTTATCTAATATTTTTTTTAAAATTGACATCATTGATGTTACATCAATGCAATCTTTATTATCACTCTCATCCGCACATTGATTATTGTTAAGGTTTTCATTTACTAAATCTATATTTTTTCATTTTTCAAATGTTCAAATTCTTTTTCATTCACTGAATTTTTAACCAAACTAGAATTTTCTCTTAATTTTTTACCACTAAAAAATTTATCAAGAGATCTTACTTGAGATTGAATTAATTCCTCTACTTTTTATTTTTTTTTTCTTTTTTTCGATCCAAACATATATTTTCTAGAAAGTATGATTATAAAATTCTACAAATCAAAAAAATAGCAAATAGAAAAGAATTAAAAAAATTAAAAATAGCAAACAAAAAATTATTTTAAAAAACTATAATAAACAGATACTCAATGATATAAATTATTAAACATATATTATATTATACATATATATAATATTAATATAATAAAAAACAATAAAAACTTACCTAATCTGAATGGCTGAGGCAGTGAGGCTAAATCAATCAAGATTCAGATGATCAGATCTCGAGTCTCGACTTTGAAAGAGATTTAGCGAAAGTGCGACGCACAGCGACCAAGGAGCAACGCACTGCACGACGAGTCGGCGACGGTGAGCGACGCATAGAGAGCGACACGGCGAAGCCGACGCACGGTGATTTGGACTCTTTCAGTTTCAGATTGAGCGACGCCGAGTCCGACAATGCGAGCCTGCGACGCACGGTGATGTTTTGATTGTTTTCTTTGTTTGTGCTGCTTTGCGTTGTGTTTGATGTAAAAAAAATTACGGCATAAATATTAATTTTTTTAAAATTTGAGGGCCTAATTTTTGCACAAATTTGGAGGCCGTTGTCACATAGCCATCTCGATTGATAAGGAATGCCTTCCTCATGCTGTCAAGGGTTGACAAGGGTGCATAATGTCACTACATGCCACCCAAAACGCACACATGTCAGGGTGCTGGCACAGTGCAAGCGTGCCATAGGGTATATATTACAATTTTTGAATAATAATAATGTTAAATTTGACTTTTAATGAGACTAATCGTACATAACTTTATGCAATAAAATTATGTAGTTCAAAATTTACTTTAATGAAGAGAACTTCTAAAAATACCTAAATACTTGGAAGAAAAGGAGATACTTAAATACACATAAATTGGAATTATACTCAACTGAAATTGAAATACAGTTAGAAGTATCTGGGATACAAAAAAAAATTATAGAACTTGAAAGAAAAAATTGCATATACAAATTGAAAAGATAAATTACATTTATCTTCCTTAATGTTTATTGAAAAAACTACACTTCCCAAAAATTTCAGAAATTACATTTGTTGGAATTTTGTGAATTTATTGGCCATTGTAATTCAGAATTCAATTGCCAATTGAATTGGCCATTCAATTGGCAATTGAATCCTGAAAATCAATACTACTCATGGCTATTGATTTTTCTGTAACCCACTCTATGATGGAATGCCTATATATGCTGCCATCTCATTTAAAGGAGGGGCAGAGGAGAAGAGAAGAAGAAACAGAACATAGAACAAAAAAGAAGACAGTAGAGGTGAGAAAGGAGATATACAACTCAAATTATATTGCAAGCTGTAAGAGAGAGAAAGACAGACGGAGTGCGTTCGTAGCCGATCCTTGGTGGTGCTCCAGCGATCGTGTAGCCGTTTTATCCTGGCAGAGTGACGCCAGTGAAAAATCTACAACACCCTCGGTAGGCGGTGAATCATTCTTAAGAAAACTGCGATTGCAGGACTCGTTTTGCAAATTCTATTCCTGTTATTTTATTTTATTTTATTTTTCTGTAATTTTAAATTATTATAATTGTTGAAAGTTAATAAAGATGTATTTTTTAGATCACCGAGCATGTATATATTTTATTTTGGCGTTAGATTGTCTCCCAACGAACTTAAGAGTGATTCAGTTTTAAAAATCTGCTCGGTTTGGATCTTGTTTTCTTCTTTAGAAAATGCATGTTTATGCTTCTAACTTTTCTGTAAATGTGTATAAGATTATAGATTCTAAATCTTCGTTGAAATATGGAAACATTATCCTATTCACGATAATATATTTAAATCAATCCAGATTGTGATTTGCTTTCCGTCATAATCCAGTCGATTTCCTGATCTGTGAGAAATTTGGTCGGTTGTGTCGACACTTTTTCCTTTTGTGTCGACACTTTTGACATTTTTTGCCGTTTGTGTCGATCCCTTTTCTGATGTGTTGACCCTAATCCATCTGTTGGTGTTGAGTAGAACTCTCGGTTCTTTGTGTCGACACCTTTCTCAGTTTATGTCGACACAGTTCTCTGGTTGAACTCTCAGTTCTTTTGTGTCGACACCTCTCTCAGTTTGTGTCGACACATTCACTGGTTGCTGTTTGCGTTGAACCACTCGGTTCTTATGTGTCGTCTCATTTCTCAGTTTGTGTTGACCCCTGAGTTGTTTGTGTCGACCCTTAGGCTGGTTGTGTCAACCCCTGAGCTGTTTGTGTCGACCCCCGAGCCATCTGTGTCGACCCCTGAGCTATTTGTGTCGACCATTGGGCTATTTGTGTCGACCCCTGGGCACTTTTTGTTGGTGTCAATCTCTTTTTCCCTTCTGTGTCTACTCGTGATGCTTAATAGAGAACTGATCGACTAAGGTCGTAGACAGCCGTGCGCGGCTGACCTTGTGGGGTTTGGTAGCGCTTGCTATAAGCAATGTTGCATACCATTCTAATTTCGAGGGCGCTGCCATTAAACTCCCGCCTGAGGTCGATCCCCACTGAGGGCGCTGCCCTCAGACTCCTGCCTAGGGGCGCTGCCCCTAGGAACCCCACCAGGGGGCACGGCCCCCTAGAACCCCCACCAGGAGCGCGCCCCTAGAACCCCACCACATGATGGACTACGTTTGGGAGAATTAAGTTTAAATTGTTAATCTATTCTTAGTGTTGACATTGTAAAGATTTAATATGTGAATTGATCTTATTTCAGGAAACATGTTGACTGATTCATAAGGTGTTCCTAAAAAGCAAGTCGCTCCTATGCTTGGTGTTTCAACTGTTCCTTTGTCTTATGTGGGCAAACCAGAAAAGTTTGGAAAATGAGCTAACTTTAAGAGATGGCAACAGAAGATGGTGTTCTAGCTCACCACTTTAAATCTAGCTAGATGCCTAACGAAGGAAACTCCAGTTGCTGATGAGAATGCAGACACTCAAAAACTAATGGCAGTTGATAATTGGAAGAATGCAGATTATCTATGCAAGAACTATGTTCTGAATGCTCTAGATGACTCGTTGTATTTTGTGTTCAATGAGGCCACGACTGTTAAGGAACTGTGGGAGTCCTTAGATCGAAAGTATAAAATTGAGGGTGTCGGTTCCAAGAAGTTCATAGTGGACCGGTTCCTTGATTATGCGATGAAGGACTCAAACCTGTGACGGTACAAGTTCAAGAGCTTCAGATTTTGATCAATGAGATCAAAGCAGAAGAGATGTTCTTCAGTGAAGCATTCCTAGTGGCTACAATCATCCACAAACTTCTTGAAATATGGAAGGAATTCAAGAGTTATCTAATGTTCAAGAACAAAGAGATGACTCTGGAGGCTCTATTCTTCAAGCTG
>JAOTRH010109940.1:0-15390 GCA_034768845.1 Heliamphora exappendiculata | reverse complement strand
ATTTTTATGTATATGTATATGTGTGTGTGTGAGAGATATTTAAAATTTTTATTTACTTTATGAGAGTACAATGCAATTACCCGTTGGCAATGCTATAGAAGAAAGAAGAAATTATACCTATGGAAGATATTTAAAATTGTTAATAATTTTATGAGAGTTCAATGCAATTACTTTTTGTAATCAACGAAAATAAATTAAGAAATGCAATAAATTTCAAATCCGGACATCATGGCCCTTTTGTGATAATTATTTATTATTTTATTTTATTTTGCTTCGTTTCGTGTTTAGGAAATTTATACATTTTGACTTCTTTCTTCAAAACAAAATAAAAAAAAAAAAGACCTAAATATTGAAAAGGTTAAAAAAGACAAGATAATTAAGCTAAAATAAGCTTATAAATTAAATTTTATGTTATTTATTTCGTCTTTAGTTAGGTGGATATCATGTTGTGTCGTGTTTGTGTCGTATCATATCACATTCGTGTAAAAAATTTCTCAAAACACGATTTATTTAACTAAACGTGTTTCTTATCGTAATGTTTTATATCGTAACATTAAAACAATCTCTTTGTAAATAGATTAACTTGTTTATGGCACACCAAATGCGAATAGAAGGCCCATGGTAGATAAGTCATGATTTTAATCAATTAATTTACAAGTCATAAATCTTCTAAACCTATTTAATAGCATATAATACATATTAATTTTAATATATTTAACAATCTATTTAATTCATACTTTCAATTCCACACATATTTTAACCATAAAATCAAATAAACTTTTTTTCTTTAAACTTCTTAGGTTTTGGCCTAACATAATGGGCCAGCACTTTTTTGAACTTTTTTTTGGCCTTATAATTTAATAGTCATATCACTATAACAATATATGTATATATACATGAGTAATACATATATATATATATACCAGTTTTTAACGGGTTTTGAGTTCATTATGCGTTTTGGGTTGACACAAAAATTAAATAGGTTAAACGAATTATTTTCAAGTTTTGCAACTTCAATACTAATTTAACTTGTTTATTAAACGTTTAACAGGTTGTTTATTGAACGTTCAGTAGGTTGTACCAATTTTTACTGTGTCAAGAAGTAGCAAATTTTAACCTTCTAATTTCGTATAAAGGTTAATTCGAGTTGTGTTAACGTGTCTTGTAAAAAAATTTAATCCATATTTTTAATGATATTTTTTTAATTTTTTAATATTTCTCTCATTGAAAAGATTTGAAAAAGTAAAATATTTAACTAAAAATTAAAAGAACTTTAAAAAAAACAAAACAAAAACATAAATTAGACCAAACATGGCCCGTATCTAGAGAACGGCTTATACTTAAACGAAATAATATTTGCATGTTACATTTAACTTCTCGTTTTATTATGATAGTCTTTTTTTCAGTTGAACTTATGTTAAAAATTAATTATTAAAAAATAGAATTTTAAAACACAAAAATAGAGCTTCTCAAAATTTGATTTTTTTAAACTTACAAATAAAGAGTATAAAGTAAAAGCGTTGATAAATATTGTTACACATTTTCAATATAGGAAATTTAAAAGTTAGAGCTAATAGGCTAATGTTTAGAATCTGTAAAAAATTTAATTTAATTTTTTAAAAATAAAAAAATGAATAAAAGATTGTTTAGGATACTTATTTTTTGTTTTTTTATTAAAATATTTAATGTCACTACTTTTTTTTTAAATTATAATGTTTGAATACTGACACAGTATTATCGTTTTGAAAATAGAGTTAATTTTTAATTTAAAATATTATAATTATTTTATTTAAAAAATTAGAGCCTTTGGAATGTGTATATATAATAGACTTTTAAAAGAAACGGTTAAAAAAATAGTGGATTTTTAAGAGATTGCAAACACACTAACTTAAGAGCTAACTTTTTCATTAAAAAAATATAATAATTTTTTTAAAATGCCAAATAGGAAGTAAATCACAAAAAATGTCCTATTATAAGATGTTAAAAGTTGCATAGGTTCTTATTGGCAACTAATTTAAAAATAATTTTTTTTTATATTTTTAGTTAAGAAGTTAAATTTATTTCGAAATAAGTAAATTAATTTTTAAGCTAACTTTTTTTAATTTGATTGATTGGGTAAAAAGTTAAGATTTTTTTCTCTTTGTTTAAATTGGACAGGTTACTTTTTTATATAATTAAAAATAACAATTTTGAATAGTTTGTAGTTGTTTTAAATAAATTATAAATGTGTAATATTATTATTTTTAAAAGTGATAAGAGTTTGAATAAAATATCTAAAAATTAGTATTTTAATTTAATTTTTTAATTTTTTAAATTTTTATAATTTTTTTATCGAACGAACGATTTTGACTTTTTCAATTTTAGCCACAAAATTAAAAAGCTAGGATAACCATGAGGGCCATACAGCCCTATTTGAGATAATTACTTATTTTTTTAATTTTTTTGGTTTATTTTTGTGTTTAATAAATTTTTATATTATTTAATTAAATTATTATACTTTTTAGTTCTTCTCATCGAGATGAGTTAAAAAAGTAAGTTTTTTTTTATTAAAATACAAAAAGTTTAGAAAAAACAAAAGTAGGCAAAAATAAGCCAATAAGCTAAAATTTATTTTATTTATTTTCGTCTTTAGTAAAAAAAATTATCTTTCAATCAAACTTTTTTTACTTTTTTTGTTTATCTCATCAATATAATTTGAGAAAATAAAAAAAAATAGTCAAAATTTATTTTAAAAAATTTAAAAAATAAAAATAAGCAAAAATTATAGAAATTAGCCCAAAGAGGGTAATAAGCTTAGTGATTTTTTTCTCCCTTTTAAATGAGCCCATAGGATTGGGAATTGGCTTTTTGGTAGGCTCAAATGAGTCAAACTTTTTTGTGAACCAAACTTTTATGTGATCCAAACAGAACCTAATTCTCATGTCCAAGCAAGTATTGGGGCCGGACTTGTGTAACAGTAAAGCTGGAATTAATACTCTCTCCCCTCAATTTTTTATATTTATATTTTTGTACATAAATATTCACAAAAATTAAAATACACTCCTAAAACTTTGTGTTAGTATTCCTTTTCCTCCTAAATTATATAATTATTTTTAAGCCTAATATTAAAATTGTAATTAGTAATTTTAAAATATTAACTTTTTAAAAATAAGTTAATTATACTGGTGTAATTTAATCTTGTTATGTATTTTGATTGTGTTAAAATAATACTTTGTAATTTATTTTACATTTTTGTGTAACTAAGAATTTTATTTTATCATAACAAAGATGCTAAAATTTTTTATATTTTAATAGTTTATTCTATTTTAAATTTTAAAGTTTAGATTTTGTGAAGTTGTACCGTTGTATTTTATTTTTGTTTTTCTCTTAAGCTATAATGAAAAGAAAACTATGATTATGACGCCCCAATTTCGAACCATGAAAACCCCAACGATTCACAAAAGAAAGCATGCAATGAGAACTATTTTAACAAAACTAAACCATAATTTGAAATAAAATGGTACATAAAAGAAGGGTTAAAACCCTGGACAAACACCCCTTTGAAAAGTGACTACTAAAATAAAATGGTAAAAAATTGCCTAATCAGTTAGACTGCTCAAGCGATTCTATTACTAGTTGCAGCATTTTTAACCTGCAACAGAGAATCAAGAGGCACATATGACCGTTCGATAAACCGTTCGAGCAGTCCAGCTTTAGCCACCTTTCTCAACTTTAATTCCAAAAATTTAATTTTTTCCATCAAATAATCGATTTTTATAGACATAACACCGAAAAACAAAAGAATTTCTCTAAACATTGAAGAAGTCAACATTTACTAATCAAATGACATACAAAACAACCCCAAACATCCTCTCATACATACGAAATATGATTTCATGACCTTAAAATCTTATAACAAGAGTTACTCCAACTCAAATACAACCATATAATGAACTCAAAAGAATTACATTTACAACTTTTAATTTTCAAAAGACATTACAAGAGACAAATAATTCTATCAAAAAAGAAATAGAAGATTATACGACCACATTACTTAATCCATCGCATTCTTCTCGTTATCATTTGAAATGTTATTAAACAATATAAACCGAAATTCGTAAAAAATTGACTAACAATGAATATATGCATGGCATACGAGAATAGTTATGCGAAATGTAATACATAATTTTATCAAAACCAAATTTCATTCTTTACCAAAAATTCATTCACATAACTATTTTTTCTTATGCAAATTAAACTCAATTTCTCTCACAAGTTCATCATTTGGTTTTCTCTTATCTCGAATCCATTACACCTATTACAAATTCTCAATTTGTACAACTCACACATACGCACCCACAAGTTGTATTTTGGTCTTTTAGTCCTATCATCTTAAACCCAACATAGTTATCATGACTTTTCTTTTTGTTTCATTCCATTTCTTCCGTTTCATTCCCATATCACAACTATTATCAAGGTTTCTCAACTTTCACATTCATCAAATTAATCATATGGTTTTACAAATCCAATTTCGTTCATTGATTTCTTTTACTTATTTAATTAAGTACCAAAGTCGGATAACACCTACAAACCCAAGCGTATTTATCACCACTAGGCCACTCGAGACCCAATAGATAAATACTTATTCTATAGCCTGATAGGGAGAGAGCACACATTTTTTATTTTTCTCAAAAATATCAATAAGTGGGTCACCTAAGAGTACGGTTTTACGAGGATTAACCAGAATGAAATGCCTACCTTACATTGTGCAAGTTTTCGATCTTTCACTGAGAAGCAATTCATACCCAAACTTAATTATTCAATCTATTTACACGGTACTTTAATTAAGCCATTTACATTATCATTTTCAAAATCTCAAACCCGACTCCAACCAAAACACGGTTCCTCTCGCCAATACTCAACACACACCGGGTTAAAATCAATTACACCTTCTCAATTTCATATAATTCATATACCTATATTGAATTAGCTTAAACCCCCAATCAACACCTAGTGGTGTCCAAAACTCAACAAGTTCACATGGTTTATTCAAAATTCTGAACTCATTATTACATTAATTTCAAATATCATCAAGTTTATAAAGTTTATGCAAGTAAATAGATTTTCACAACCCAAAATTTATTAAATTATTAATCAATTTCACTATAGGGTTCATAAATCCAAAAAACCCAATTTTCACAATGGTTAACCCAATAATCAAACTTTAACTTCTCATCTTTCCATTTCAAACATATCCAACAACAACAAGAATTTAAAATCATCTTAAATTATCCACAATTTCAAAATTTAACATGCTTTTCCATTAATCTCTAACCTAGGGTTTTTAAAAATATTATTTTCATGCTTTCAAGTTTATATTTTCAAATATAAAACGCATATCACACAAATATTCAAGGATAGTTATAGATCTTACCTCTTGAGTGATAAAATCACGAAGAACAAGGTTCCAATCAAGAAAATCCCTACTGGTGAGCGAAGAGTAAGCTTCTAAAATGTATTCCAACTCCTCCAACGGTGTTCTAATGGGGAGGAGACAAGGAATCACCGCCAAATGAGCAAAGAAAGCTCAAGAGACCCCACACATCAAATCTAGAACTCAGGGCTTGCTTCTAGAGAGAGAATGAGAATAGAGAAATGATTTGGAATGCCCAAAACTCGAACTTAAAGTTTCTCTCTATTACAGACTGCTCGATCGGTGTTAGGACCGCTCGAGCAATTTCTCGCTGAAAGGCACTCCAAAGAAGAAAAAGTACATAAGATATAAAAAATTTTCCAATGCCCCATGGTTCGTTCAAATGACTCATAATAATCATTTTCATGCATATACAAACCTATAAACATTTCGCAACAAAGATTTATTAATCATTTCAAAATAGAAAGGAACCGGGCTCCTACAATCTCCCCCACTTAGGAAATTTCATTCCCGAAATTCGATATTAGAACTCGATTCGACTGCCTCTCCATCAACCACCAACAATCTCCCCAAGTGTGACGTCTCACAACACAACATACTTCCGAAGGATAAACATTCATACTGATTTCTTTCGCACAAAAGATCTCACTAAAACTAAGGTCATCCAGACATCGTTGGATTGAGATCCCATTCATATCACCAAGGCACCAAAACATAACTCACACCAGACGCGACCAATACAAGCGATCAAATACATAGCATGAAACTAATGCACAACCAGAATCGGTTTCAAGTACTCTCCACTTTTGTTCGTAAGGGCTACAATTCTTATTCGAACTGTCGCAAACTAGCTCACCCACATATCGAAACGAACACTGTGGACTGCTCCCGTACGCCCAAACGCATATTGTCAAACTCTGACATTACTCACAAGAATTCACATGCATCATATCCAAAATCTTACTAGAGCATTCACGATCAACTGATGGCCACAAAACTCGAAACCACGTCATTATTGTATGTTCATCAAAAACGCTGTCACTAAAGCTGAAGAGATGATCATTCCCGAGTAGAGACACCAAACATCTGGTTCCAAAAAAACGAACTCAAATAGGAAACTCCAAAGAACACAATGAATCACATTCGACATTTACCCACACTCATAATACGTATATCAGTCACTCGAATCCACAACATTCTACACTTAATCAGTTATTGAACTCCAAACAGTCATCAATCATATCGTTCGTCAATACTTGCATATGCACTCACATCTTGTACATAAAAACTTTATTTTATATGCAACTCATCAAGGCACTCTATCCACCCAAAACTAACCACAACAGAACCACACAACTCAATTCGTTTATCATTATCTTGCTCTTCCAACACTCGCATTCATACACTTACTCCTTTAGCGTACTGACACTGAGCTGTCACATGACATCACTGAAACTAGCGGGATCACAATCTCTATCAACTTCTCATCAATTGAACCTAATCAGCCTTACGAGAGAATTCTCTCTCTCAATACGGACAAGACCTTTCTGTTCCAAACGAGACAAATATGTTGGCCTCAAAAAGGGCCACACCGACGAAGGCTTTTTAAACATCATATTCGTTGTGACTCGTACCTTTGCCACTGTAAACACCTAATTTGATCCCGTCTTGTCTTATGTTGATCCAGGTGAATTCGATGATGAAAACAATTAGAATGATGATTTGGTACGATCTTTGGAAAATAATCCAACCTCAGTATTTAAACCTAATGATCAAAACCTTCAAACCAATGAAATCATCTTGAATTGCCATGTTCATTATAGCGATTGCCAGAAAAATCTCTTAGAAGCTCCACTTTTAGTGGTGACCGCTATGTCCATTATAGTGATCGTCAGTAGAACCTCTTGGAAATCATAGCCTAAGGCAGTGACCGCCACATTGAACCTTGGGGTTGCTAACTCCACTTTTTGTGGCAACCGCCACATTCATACCCGGTGACTTTCAACTCCAAATAGCCTAACGTGTCCCAAAGCGTGTCAATATTTTATTAGTTGAAAAATTCTATAAATACCATACCCTTTCGTACATTTTTAGGACAAAATTCTAGAGAAAGAAACTCTACCGAGGCATCGAGCAAGTCCGAGTCCCGACGCTAAAATCCTGCTGAAGTACCGAGAGTCGAATTCCTGATACCGAGATTCTGAAACCCTAACTTGGATTGGGCCATCGCCTAAGGATTGGATTGCCCATCACCATTCCTCGACTTAAGAATTCACTAGCGATCCAAGTATTTTGTTTGGATCTCCAGTCTCTCTAACTCTATTTTCTATCTCTTTAGAGTGACCAGATTAATTTAGTTATTTTATCTTATATACGTTCTTACATTACTTATATAGTTATTTTAATTATTAAAATTTATTTCACTTATAATGAATGTGTTTAGTTTAGCAAAGTAGCTATTTTATGTTATAATGTAAATATTAGATTGTTTAGTTTATTTACTTACTTGCATTAGACTTGTTAATTTATTAATTAGTGCTAACATAATTGACAATACGACTAAATGTATCGTTATTTTATAATCCAAGCACTTATATACATATGGTTGTAATTGTCAATATTACACACATATTTTATTTTTTATTTTTTCTTTAATGTTAAGTTAATTTTTCTTTGCTAGTATTTTATTTTATTTTTTTATTTTTATTTTAATGTTAATTTAAATTTTCTTTTATTTTCTCTATTTTTTTATTTTATTAATCTCAAAATTCACAAAAGTCTTTTATGCTAGTTTAATATTTTTTTTCTTCTTTTTTGTAATCTTTTAGATGTTAGTGTATTTTTCTTCTTTAAATGTTAGTATATATGGTAGTTTAACTTTCTTTTGTTTTGTTTTTCTTTTTTTTTTCTTTTCGTTTAAAATATAAAATATAAATAGGTAGATCATTTTTCTAATTAGTTTAATTGCATTTTCTTTTAAAACCTTTATATTTGGTTAAATCTTCTTTTGTAGATTGTCTTTTCTTTTGTTTCTTTTCTCTTTATTAACTCTTTTGCAATGATAAAATAAAAAAATAAAAACATATAATTCTTGTTGTAAGTTTAAATGCTTTCTTCATTTTGAATATTTTAATATAGTAATTTTTGTACGCTTTATATTTTTTGCTTTACCTTTCTCTTTATCACGTCAATTTCAAATCAATAATATGCATGTTTTAAAATGTTTATGCAACTTAGTTCAAAATCATGTTTAGAATAGTTAGCAATTTGTTTGTCTTTAATGACGTTTAGTTTATTTTAGTTTTTGTTTTATTTGACTTATACCATTTGGATTTACTTCATAAATTATTTAGTTAGAAATTACATGTCATAAGACTTATGATTTGATTTATTTATTTACTTTGTTTTGGTATTCTACATACATATATTATGTATTTTTTTATTTAATTTTGAATGTTCACTCTTTACCTCTATTTCTTGTATTTGCATACATTTGAGAAATTTTATTAAGAATCAATAATGATTAGTAGAGATCAACCTTACGGTTGGACAAACGAGGTATCTGACACCTTCTTCGGTTCGTACCTTAACTCCCGAATTCTTTTTCTCTAGTTAAACGTTTTAAAGATCAGTAGCCAGTTTTATTTTTCTTAATTTTTCTCAAAAATCAAGAAGGGATTTTATTTTTTACGAAAAAGAATTTTTAAATTTTGGCTTTCAAGGTGTTAAAATATTTTCAAGCATCCTTTAAATTTTCATATTTTTGACCTACCAAAAATTTCAAAATCCCGGTGCCACAGCCGCAATTTTTTAATAACCTCAACTCGATTGTCTATAACATGTATCCTTACCCCGAGTGGACAACTGACCACCACCTCTGAGAAAACTGAGTAGTTCAAAATGCCAAGCAGAATGCAAATCGAGACTCATAAAAGGTTTATCAAAAACTCATCAAGCGAACAACCCGGTCACAAGGACATCAGCAAGGATCTCACTTTGACAAAAGCTAAAGATGTCAACATTTTCATACAAACTAGAACACACATTATATATCTGCTAAACAATCTTCAACTCATCTCTGCAAATAGAGGTTTTATGTCTCAACACTTACTCCCCTGTTAAAAAAAGGACAGGTATTCCAAGTATACCAACCCAATATCTCAGGGAACACAACCCGAACACCCATACTCACAGGACAGAGCAAACAAGCTTTCAACGAGAAACTACGAGGAATCAGTCTTACAATTACCCAATCACGGTAATACAAGTTCACAAGGTACAACTCAAAGGACCACAACAAGGGTATAAGATCCATGGAGGTTTTCGCATGCTTAGAAAATAGTCAAATCAAGAGTCAATTAAGAGGCTCGACATTCACATCTAGCAAGGATAAAATAGCTCACACGTGATAACAGTTCACAAGGTAGCTCTCTCTCCACCCAGAGAAAAGAAAAGGTCAACCAAAAGCTCTTACTCAATACCATCGTATTCTAGATTCCCTTTTTAAATACTCGGCTCATGAGAACACTATCCATTTGTCCTTAAGCTGACATCAACTACCACCATAAAAATGTTGTCGACTCCAATCACGATTATTATACTACTCATCACACTTAGTTCTCAAGTTCAAACTCCATCATACACCTTGAATACCATTAACTTTTTTATTCTCCAAACAATGCGACTCGCATGTTTACAAGTTCGTCACCGGGTATACACAAAGGTATAACATTACACATTCCCATTACACTAAGGCCTCACCCCACAAGGTTGCGCTACACTAACCTGACTTTCAACAGGTAAACAACAGCCACGTTACAGCCTCGAGCTCACTGCTTAGGCAAAATCCACAAAAAGTGTAAGGCGTCTAATTAAAAAGAGCCAAATTTGATACTTCTCACCTAGAGTTACCCATAACTCTCACGACTATATAAATATCATCCACACTTCTACTCTCCGAGCATAAGAACGACTACATATATTTTGGATCCACGATTTTCACCTATCAACCCTAGACCACTCAAACCATTACAGTACATTGTTGAAATTTACTACTCCATATTTCACTCATAAGGGAAAAAATAACATAATTGTATTTACGCCTTAGATCAGGGCGCAAACAAACATCATCCCCTCGACTGACATTACACCCATCAACGCACCATTTTAAGATAATTGAGCCAACCACACCAACAACGTCTGTCATAGGCTTTTCAAGTTTCGTACACTTATCACTTGTAAAGAAGATACCAAAGCTACTCTGTCGTCATGTAAAAAAATTTGACACTACCCACCTCTCAGCTTCATCTAGACGCGCATCTTTGTACTCACTAAACACAGTCATGAGCATGATCTCCTACCCATAAGGGTAATAATTAAGACGATAAGCCTTAATTCCCTTGAAATTCTCAAGGAATCTATAATCGTCGCACCCTATAATCGTAACCCAAACCAACATACATTTCAACACATCTATGGCTTTATGGTTAACCCATCGAGCATATCTCTGAGACTATGCACCCATAACTCAACTCTCAAATCTCAATAAGGAACATGACTTAGCATCACACTAGGAAAAAGACATAAGAGTTATTAAATAGGCTTTCAAAGCTACAATGCATTATTATGATTACCAACAACACCCCACAAGGCAAGAAATACCCCCAAAATCATTCATGTCCAAAAATTTCAAAATACGCTAGGCCGATGATTATTACGCTCACATCCATTATGCTCTCGTCCATACTCCATCCCTGAGTACACGACTCAAGACATAGTATAGCTCATGACGTATATAATCCCAACAAGCCCAAAACTACATCACATAGCCCAATCATACAACTAATCTCTGAGGGGTCTTAAATACCCTACCACACATAATCATAAGGTCACTAGAAATACAACTCACCTCCAAGTAGTATTACTCTACAAGAAGAGTTTTTTACAACGACCAGCCAATTATTTATGCCTCAACAACACTGGAACAAAACTACGGTAAGACAAAAACATAACGGGCAACTCATTAAGGCCAACATCAACTCACGTGCTTATCTCATCTCACAAGCAAGTACTACCACACACAAAGCAATCAACACTCAACTCATGAATTTATCCCCACCGAAATCAATGAGAACCGGATCGAACTTCCATAACTCATACCATGACCTCGACCACAACTAGCCCTAGCCCTATAGGCAAAACTTCTAGATCAAGGGTATCGTAAAACCTAACCAGGTAAGACTCGACTTCACATTCTAAAGCCATGTAAACATATCAATCATTGTTAGGCAATATCACATCAACATGAATCCACATACCAAGGAGAACCCTTAGGATGACACACCAATTCAGGTGACTCGTTTAGATTTCTTGTTAGAATTGACGTCGGCCAAATGCCTTTCTAACTCGAACCTTGAACCAGTTGATCGGACACATAAGGGCAAGACACATCATCTAAAAGATCCAACCTCCATATATACCCAAGTACCATAGAGCATGCAAACACTAAGTAAGTCCGTAGATATTTCATGCAATTACACTAACACATGAATGTCACACATCAATGCAAACTCACACGCAATGGATCAACTATTTTCATGGTTCCTATGTATTCGAACCTAGAGCTCTGATACCAATCTATAATGCCTCGATTTCGAACCATGAAAACCCCAACGATTCACAAGAGAAAAGCCTAAAATGAAAACTATTTTAACAAAACTAAACTATGATTTAAAGTAAAATGGTACACAAAAGAAGGGTTAAAACCCTAAGCAAACACTCCTTTCAAAAGTGACCGTTAAAACAAAAAGGTGAAAAATTCCCCAACCAGTCAGACCGCTCGATCAGTCAAAAGTTTTATGCGATGATGGTTATGTAAAATGTAACACATAATTTTATCAAAGCCAAATTATATTTTTTACTAAAAATATATTCACATAACCAACTTTTCTTATGAAAATTAAACCCAATTTCTCTCACAAATTCGTCATTTGGTTTTCTCTTATCTCAAATCTATTACACCCGTTACAAATTCTTAATTTTCACAACTCACGCATACGCACCCACACGCTATAGTTTGGTCTTTTAGTCCTGTCATCTTAAACCCAACATGATTATCATGACTTCCCATTTCGTTTGATTCCCATATCACAACCATTATAAAGGTTTCTTAACTTTCACATTCATCAAATACATCATATAGTTTTACAAATTCAATTTCGTTCATTGATTTCATTCATTGATTTCATTCAGTATCAAAATCAGACGGCGCCTATACACCCAGATGTATTTATCACTACTAAGCCACGTGAAATCTAATGGATAAATACCCATTTTATAGCCCAATACGAAGAGCACATATTTATAATTTTTCTCAAAAATATCGATGGGTGGGCCACATAAGAGCACATTTTTATGAGAATGAATCGGAAGGAATGACCTACCTTACATTGCGCAAGTTTTCGGTCTTTCAACGAGTAGCAACTCGTGTCCAAACTTAATTATTCAATCGATTTACAAGGTACCTTAATTAAATCATTCGCATTATTATTTTCAAAATTTCAAATTCGAGTCCAACCCAAGCATGATTTTTCTCGCCAACACCCAACACACACCAGGTTAAAATCAATTACACCTTCTCCATTTTATATGTTTCACATATCTGGGTTAAATTAGGTTATACCCCCCAATCAACACCTAGTGGTTTTCAAAACTCAATAAGTTCATATGATTTATTCAAAACCCCAACTCATTATTACATTAGTTTCAAATATCATCAAGTTCATAAAGTTTATACAAGTAAATAGGTTCCTATAATCCAAAATTTATCAAATTATTAATCAATTTTACTATAGGGTTCATAAACCCAAAAACCCCAATTTTCACAAAGGTTAACCCAAAAACTAAACCTAATTTCTTATTTTTTTGTTTGAAACATATCCAACAACAACAAGAAGTTAAAATCATCTTAAATTATCCGCAATTTCAAGATCTAACATGCTTTTCCATTAAACCTTAACCTAGGGTTTTCAAAAATATTATTTTCATGCTTTTAAATCTATATTTTTTAATATACAACTCATATCACACAAATATTTAAGAATAGTTATAAATCTTACCTCTTGAGTAATAAAATTACGAAAAAATAAGCTTCCAATAAAAAAAATTCCCACCGGTGAGCAAATACCAAGCTCCCAAAGCATAATCCAACTCCACCAACTGTGTTCCAACGAAGAGGAGGTAAGGAATCACCACCAAATGAGCGAAGGAAGCTTGAGGGACATCCCACACCAAATGTAGAACCCAGGTTTGCTTCTAGAGAGAATAAGAAGAGAGAAATGATTTGGAATGTCTACAACCCGAATTTAAAGTTGTCTTCTGTCATAGACCGCTCGATCGGTCTCAGGACCGCTCGAGCGGTCCCTTGCTAAAAGGCACTCCAAAGAAAGAAAAAGTACATAAGATTCAAATTTTGTTCCAATGCCCCACGATTCGTTCAAACGATCCACAATAATCATTTTCATGCATAGACAAGCATATAAACATTCTGCAAGAAAAATTTATTAACCGTTTCAAAATAGAAAAGAGTCGGATCCTTACGATGATTATAAAAAAAACAAAAGAAATAATAATGAATTATCAATATTTATCATTAATTCAATCTAGAAATATGTTATTTTAAATTAGAAATAACAATTAGTTCATAAATTCAGCATTAAGTCAGTTTTTATTTTTTTATTTTTTAGTTTAAAGTCAAAAAGACAAAAAAAATTATTTAATTAAAATATGTTTTCAAGTTTCATATCTAGAGAACGTACAGCTTATACTTACACAAACTAATATTTGCTTGTTGCATTTAACTTCTCATACTATTATGATAGGCTTTTTGGCAGTTGAACTTATGTTAAAAATTAATTATTCAAAAATAGAATTTAAAAACACAAAAATAATGCTTCTCAAAATTTGATTTTTTCCCCTATAAATAAAGAGTAGAAAGTAAAAGTGGTGATAAATATTGTAACACATTTTCAATGCAGGAAAGTTAAAAGTTAGAGCTAACAGGCCAATGTTTAGGATGTCTAAAGAATTTAATTTTAAAAAAATTTAATTTTACTTTTTTAAAATTAAAAAAGTGAAGAAATGATTGTTTAGGATACCTATTTTTTGTTTTTTATTAAAATATTTAATGTCTCTACTTTTATTTTTAAATTATAATGTTTGGATACTGACAAAGTATTATTATTTTGAAAATAAAATTTATTTTTAATTTAAAATATTATAATTATTTTAAAATTAGAGCATTAGGAATGTGTATATATAGTAGGCTTTTAAAAGAAAATGTTTAAAAAAATTAGTAGGTTTTTAAGAGATTACAAACGCACTAATTCTATGATGACACCCCCTGTTGGACTCCCTCCAATTTCGGTAGGTTTACCTTTAGATATGCCTACAACCTTCCGACAATAAGGAAGTGAGTACGGGAAATTAGATGTGAATTTGAAAAATTCAATTACCTTAAAAACTCACTGGTTTCATTTGGATCTGTCTGCATGGAAAGATCCTCACTAACCATCACAGACTTATTAGAGGCCTTACCATTGATCTCATGTACCCGAGATATGGGAATTTTGTTAAAAATTTATATCACTCGTTTAGATTTTGTCTTTACAGTAGTCATGCTATCTAGTCTAATTTTTCATCCTTACAATACAACACTTGAACACATATACTAATTATTAGGAATGGATCATCGGCACTCTTAAAAAGTCTAGCTTTGCCTTGGGAGGTCTATTGGGTTACACTCTTTTTGCTAACATTTTAAGAAATTCCTTGTGTGCTAGAAACAAAAAGTGTTTGATGGGATCACTTGGGATCCCCACATCATCATTAGAAATATTCATAACTTTGTTGGGTATATCTGTGTTGCTTTTGGTGGCTTTTCCCTTCCTTCCTCTCCTCCTGCCCCCCCCCCCCCCACA
>JAOTRH010109929.1:0-15390 GCA_034768845.1 Heliamphora exappendiculata | reverse complement strand
TGTATTTAGAAGTATTTCTTTGAGAAGAAAACTGTTTTGAAATGGAATATTTAACTCCATTTGCACTTGCTACTAATATTTTATAAAACAATCCATATGCGTTTAAAGCGTTCAACCATTACTTTTAAGGGTTAATTGGCCTAAATTCCTATTTTGATAACTTATTTTAAGATAAATCCTAGGTAATAATCTCATATCCCAAGAAATCCTTTTTATATATTTTGTGACTTTTTTGCCCTCAAATTATTATCTATGAATTTTGTGAATAAATTAATACTGACAGAGTAATACGACTGTTACATTCTATGATCAAATTTATTTATAGAAGCTTTTCAATCATTTCAATTAAGATGGAATGATATCTCATTAGCATTGCATGGAAATAATAGTTTTGGTAATGCATCTTCAAAATAATCCAAAAAATAATGCTATAGAATCACCCGCCTATGGCGAATGCATTGGAAAAAGCATTTTTATTATTTGCATTTTCGAAAAGACATTACATTGATAGGTCACCGAAAAACTATTTCACCTCCAAACAGAAAATTGTTTGTAAACCATTTCTTCAAAACACGTCATTTTTCATAGATGAGCCGTGAACTCGTTTGAATGCGGTTCGTCAATATTGATGTATTCTATTTGTGTGTGGACATCGTAGTTGCTAAACGTGTAATCACATATCTATTTTTCATTTGTATTTCATTTGTGTCTTATAGTTGTTAAAAACGATAACTTTTTTTATTTAAAAAGAGTTTCTATTTTATTAGAAATGCGAATTTTAGTCTTTTGCATATGAAATACTTGTTCAAATTAATAGCATTATGTTTCATGCAGAACATGTTAATATGGTAATATAAGTTTTGTCAATAACAGTAGTGCGAAATGATAATAGTCTATTATGATAATATGGATATGTGATAAAAAACAGTGCGAAATGATAATGATCTGCTGTACTAATATGGATATAGTGTGTTCAATTTACGTCGCGGTTAGAGTTTTCCAAATATAACAATAATTTTGCAAATAAAAAATGGTAATAGATGACTCAATCGAAAATTTTATATTAATATTTTGTATATAAATTAAAAGAAGGAAGGTTCATGAACGGTTTGTACTCCGCGACTAGGGTTCCTAAAATATAACAATAATTTTGAAAACATAAAATGTGAATGGATGAATCAATAGAAAGTTCTATATTAACATTATGTACAGAAAGTAAAAGAAGGAAGGTTCATAAAGGGTTTATCACTTTTGATCTTCATTTTCTACGCCAATGATTTGATACTTCGAAGATTTCGTAGAGGTTTTATCACTTTTGAAAATATGAAAATTGTATTTGATTCTCCAGAGAAATTACCATATTACATAGTGCTTTATATATAGAAATTGGATTTGCGTTTGATTGTGGAAAGTTTGATAGACAGAGCAAATACAAAATGAAAATATTTTCGAAATTTTAGCTTTTGCTTTGTTTTAGGAAAGAGTTGTCAGTTTGTAGACAATTTTGCGAAAATGACAAAATAAATAAATGGAGGTACTTTCGGTTTGGTGAACAAAATGAGAATTTCCTAGATTAGTTGTTTACTAAATGGTACTCGGAATCAAATAAGTTATCAAAATGGAATTAGAGATTAAATCATCCTACTTTTAAACTATTGGTTCATAAATAATTTTTGACTTGTATTTAAAAATGTTTGCATGTAGTCATAAAATATATTTATGTGTCGGTCTATTTTCACATAAAAAATAAATATACTATCCATTTTGAAAAATAATTATATTTTTAAAACCTATTAATCGTAAAGTATAAAACAAAATTCTTATTGGATGTAAAAAATTTATTAAAAAAAACTTCTATGATAATACTTCTATATTTTTATTTCTAAAAAATAGTGCATTAATAATTAATTTTAAAATATTAAGAGATAAATTAGCTTAAAACTTTTTTATTGAACTTTAATTAAAAGTGGATTCCTCTCAATTTTCACTCTCTCCTCTCACTTCCTCCATTCGATTAAATTGAAAATATTTCAACTATTAAAATTGGCACATTGAACAAATATTACATCAAACTCTTCTTCCTTTATAATATAGATTAGCCAATTACCGGTGTCTAAATATACATTTTAATATAACTAAATTGTTTGATTAATTTTGAACAATAATTCAAAATAAATAAATTTTTTAAAAAATAAAAAAATAAAAAAATGGTGTATAAAATTATATTAAAAATGCATTTAAACACGAATAATTTACTAGTTAATATATATATATTAAATTGACATCGTTTTGTAGTTTAAATATAAGCTCACATACAATCTAATCCTTAATATCGCAACCCATGCCTATTGTAAATTGAAATGTACATAATCAAAGTGATTACTGTGCATTCCATGTACTGTAAAAAAACATTTAAGCATATAAATGTCATTCGGTATTAAAATAAAATTATTTAAAATATGTTAAGTAATTTTTCTTATTAATTTTAATAATATGAAAATAGTTAGAGAATAATTTTAAATTATAAATAATATTAAATTAATTTGATCGTATTATGTTTTTTGTCGATAACCAAACACTTTCAAAATAGAAAGAATATATATATAAACAAAGTTTTAGCTTTTTATTTTTATTTTATAAATTTCTTATCAATTAAGTAAAATTTTAAAAATTGTCTTTATATTTAAAAAAATAAGTTTACTTTCTATAAAAAAAAATAATTTGACCATTTATTAAAGATTGATGTATTTTTGGTAAAAAAAGATTTGTAAAGAAATCAAACGGTTAGCTTTAAAATTATGAAAAAGTTTTAAAAAAAATATAAGAGAAAATTTTTTTTGACAACTAATTTTAATTGTAGAATTTTTTGATCAAATATCTCTCAACGGTAAAGAGAGGAGAAATTTTTAAGAATAAATATAGACCATCAAATTTGTACTAAAATGTATTCTAATTGTTGGAAAAAATGCCACATAAAATATTTTACAGAACCTCTCCTATTTTTTTATATAGAAAATATATTGCGTAATTTTAGTATAAGTCCTATGATCAACTGATAATAAAGTTTTAATCATGTAATAAATTTTTTCACAATTTTAGTTACATACAATAAGTGATATATTTATTATGTAATGCCCCAATTTTAAAATAATAAGATCCGAATAAAGTCGAGAAATTTCTCCAACAAAGATAACCATTTCTTTTTGTGACACCCCTAAAAATAATTAATTCATACCCTAAAAAAGGTAGCCCAAAACATTTAAGAAAAATCCAGTTATAAAAACAATTTTTTTAGAAAAAAAAAACACTCAGCAAAATCCGCTCGAGCGGTGTCCTCACCGCTTGAGCAGTGGGGCACCCGAGAGTTTACTGTCCAAAAACTGTAAGTTTTTCTATGCTTTGGAAAAATCACCCATTTTCTCTTCCTTTGAACATGATTTTAAATAAGCAAATCTGATATGTAAAATTTACATTTAAAAGTAAAACAACTATCTTTCAACCCAAGCACCTAAATTCAAACTCAATGAAGAACAGAATGTCTTAATATATCAAGATACATTATTTAAAGATTTAAAACCTTCAACCCAATGAAGAACGGAACGTCTTCACATGCATACATATCATGAATATTCGACCTTAAGGTCTTACAACACGGGTGTTTCAATTCAAAATACAGTACTCCAAAAGAAAATAAGAATTACATATTTACAATTTCATTTATCAAAATATAATACGAAAGAAAGTGTAATTCTATCAACTACTCAAAAAAAGTCTATCAACCATCCGCCCTACTCCAAAACCTTTTCCCTACTATCACCTGAAGTGTTGTTAAACAGCATGAGTCAAAACTCATAGAAAAGAAACTAACAATGAACATATGCGTGACATGTGAAGATGGTTATGCGGGATGCACATATAAGTTTATTCAAAACCAACAACATTTATCCCAAGTCAAATTCCCAATACATAACCAAATTTTTAATAAAAGAGTTATTGTTTAATACTCCATAGTTAAAGTCAAATTAACTATTACACCCAACCTTCTATCATTTCAATCAATTCAACGCATTTTCTTATTCCATCATTTTATTCATTCATCCAACTAAGGTTTTACCAACCCAATTTATTCGTCGATTCTTTCAAGTTCTAAAATCGAACGGTGCCTATAGACTCAGGAGTATTATCGCCACCGGACCACACGAGGTCTAAAAACTAAATACCCATTCTATAGCCCGACACGGAGAGTACACGTTTTTAATTTTCTTCGAAAACATTGATAGGTGGACCGCCCATGTGATATCTTGGTATCGCACATCAAAAAGAGAGAGAGAGAGTTCTTGGGTTATAAAAAAAAATCTTAGACTCTTACATTCAACGAGACATTTTTCAGGTGGTAGAGACCCTAGTAGAACTTCGCAGTTAAGCGTGCTTGGACAGGAGCAATGCAATGATGGGTGACTCTCTAGGAAGAACAAAATCGTGAGGGCATTTGTCCAAAGCGGATAATATCGTTGCTATGTGAAGGGTCGGGATGTTACAAATGGTATCAGAGACGACTCTACTCACCTTCGAGTGTGGGCCCCTGCCGTCTCGCGTGACACGTGGGTGGGCTACTAAGTTGGCGGCACGATAAGGACTGGCAGGCTACTGCACGGGGATGTATAGCTCTGAGGGGGTGAATTGTGATATCCTGGTATCTCACATCGAAAACGGAGAGAGAGTTCCTAAACTATAAAAGAAAAATATTGGATCCTTACGTTCAACGAGGCCTTTTCTCAGGTGCTAGAGACCCTAACAGAACTCCACAGTTAAGTGTGCTTGGGCAAGAGAATTGTAAGGATGGGTGACCCCTTAGAAAGAACAAAATCATGAGGACTTTTACCCAAAGTGGACAATATCATTGTTATGTAAAGGGTCGGGGTGTTACAGCCCAAGAGAATGCTTTTACGGGGATTAACATGAAAGAATGGCTTACTTTACATTACGCAAGTCTTTGATCTTTCACCAAAGAGCAACCCGTGCCCAAATTTAATCATTTAATTCCATCATATGGTACTTTAATTATTCAATTATTTTATATCATTAATAGCTAAACGAGTCCGACTGTCAACCCAAATTCTCTCACCAAAACCCATATCACTATGGTTCGAAATTCAACCACTACATGTATTTTTCGATTTTACACTAAAACTACCAAATTCTAACACCCGACATTGTCATGTGTTACATAAATTCAAAGAATGTATATGCAATAGGTTATTGCAACTCTCAATTTAACCAATAATTGCATCAATTTCAACATATGGGTCCCTTAAACCCAAAACTCTCAAATTTCATGGTTTAAGCTCAAATTCAAACCCTAGTCCATCATTTTTCAAACCTGACGGTATCCAGCAACAACGTAAAGATAGAATCATGATAAATCACTCATAGATCTAAGATTTAACCTTCATTAATATCAAATCCCAGCCTAGGGCTTCGAAAACATCATTTTCATGCTTTTATGATCATAAAATCAAAGATACAACACATCATATAGATATTTAAGGATAGTTATATATCCTACTCTTGGGATGCTAGATTCAGAAGAAAAAAAAAGCCCAAACGAGCTCCAACCACGAGAATCTCCAACCACAATGTGAGAATAAAGCCTCCAACGTCTAGTTCGAGCCTCCAACGGTAAACAACCAAGATGGACGCGAGAGATTTCACCAAAAGAAGTTAAGAAGCTTCAAACAACCCCAAAACCCAAACCCTAGCCATCACTTCTGTTCTAGAGAGAGAGAGGAAATGAAGAAATGAATGTAAAAGGGTTAAAACCCATAACTTATAAGATGTACGCCGACTGTCCGCTCAAGCGAACTTTCCACCACTTGAGCGGTCCTCTCGGCCACCTGTTCACTCGAGCGGGCTACCCTCCGCTCAAGCGGTCAAAACTGGGCTGGAACCTCGAACCACAAAGGCTAAAACGGAACCAAACATATGACCCAACATCTATTCATCGTTAGTAAACATATACAGGCTCAAATTTTAATTCTTACGTATGATCTACATATCTAACCGTTCCCATCGAACATCTCATAATCATTTTCATTAACACTAGAAAATAACAAGGGACCGGGTCCCTACAACCTCCCCCACTTAGGAGATTTTGTCCCCGAAATTACACATGTATCAAGAATTAAACAACTCGAGATAGTTTCTACAAACTTCTGATTCTCACTCTCACGTGGCTTCTTCAATGCCGTGATGAAGCCATAACACTTTCACATACAGAATGGTCCTTCCTTGCAGGACTTGTTCTTTGGCGTTAAAGATTCTCACAGGTCTCTCCTCGTAGGTAACATTATCCTCTACTCTCAATTGCATCTAATCCAAAACATGGGACGGGTTCAGCTCATACTTACACAACAAAGATACGTGAAAAACGCTGTGCACAGAGGCTAACTGCGGTAGTAAGGCTAGGCAATAGGCCACCTCTCTAATCCTATTAAGGATCTCAAATAGGCTGATGAAACGCGGCGATAACTTTCCACTCTTACCAAATCTCATTAAACCCTTTCGTGGTGAGACTTTCAAGAACACGTGATCTCCCACCTCGAATGCTAATGGTCTCCTCGTCTTATCTGCATAACTCTTTTGACGGTTTTGGGCGGTAAGCAAACTCTTACGGATCACAATGATCTTTTCTGTGATTTCGCGCACAAGCTCGGGCCATAACACAACTCTCTCACAAACGTCGATCCAACAAATGGGTGACCTGCAAGGTTTACCATACAATGCCTTATAAGATGTCATCTCAATGCTCGATTGATAACTATGTTGTAAGAAAATTCTACCAACGGCAAATGATTCTCCCATGACCCCCGAAAGTCTAAAACACACGCTTATAACATATCATCGAGTATCTGAATGGTGCACTCTAACTAACCATCAGTCTGGGGGTGAAAAGCAGTACTAAGAAGTAGGTTCATCGCCATCGTTGATTGCAAACTCTGCAAAAAACGTGATGTGAAACAGAGATCTCGGTTGTAAATAATGGAAATTGGCACTCCGTGGAGTCTAACAATCTCACTCACATACAGCTTGCTAAGCTGATCAACTGAGTCCGTCATGTGAATCGGTAAAAAATGTGCTGACTTAGTCAATCTATCCACCACAACCTAAACAGCATCATGCCCCCTCGCCGACCTTAGAAGGCCCGAAATGAAATTCATGGTGATGTTCTCCCTCTTCCACTCTAACACTGGCAATGGTTGCAACTGACCCACTAGTTTCTGATGTTCGGCCTTCACTTGTTGGCAAGTCAAGTAACACGAGACGAAAAGCACAGCGTCTTTCTTCATACCTCTCCACCAAAACTGCCTACATACGTCATGATACATCTTGGTGCCATCTTGATGCACTGTTTAAACATGAATGATGAAACTCACAAAGCACGTTTCCACGACACGCTTCTAGCACAAAGATTCTCCCTGAGAATCTCAAATTCTGATCGGAGTGGATAGCCCACTCCTTGGTATCCTCGCCACTCAAGACTCGCTCCCGAAATATCAAACTCTTTGTATTTGACCATTGTGCCTCAACAACACGGTGAATAAGGGTGGGTTGAGAAACCACCATGACCAAGGCAACACATTCACCGGACTTCCTCAAACAAAGGTCATATTCTTCGACCTCCTCGAGCATAATCCCTAGTGGCCACGTGAGATAACGTGCTCAAAGACTTCCGACTAAGGGAGTCGGCCACCACATTGGCCTTGCCCAGATAATATTGAAGATCGAAATTATAATCTCCCAAGAGCTCCATCCATTTTCTCTGGCACAAATTCAGATCCTTCTACGAAAATAAATACTTCAAACTCTTATGATCCGAGAACACTTCGAAGCGATCTCCATACATGTAGTGTCTCCAGGTCTTTAGAACAAAAACCACTTCTACAAGCTCCAAATGATATGTAGGGTAATTCTTCTCATGAACCTTCAACTGACTTGATTCATAGGCCACCACTTTACTCAGTTGCATTAACACGCAACCCAACCCCTCGTGCGACGCATCGCAATAAATGGCATAACCGAATCATCTCTCTGGTACATTCAGGATCAGCGCACTGGTCAACGTTGTCTTCAATGTTTGGAAGGCGAGCTCACAACTGTCGTTCCACACAAACTTAATTCCTTTTCGTGTAATGCGTGTCATAGGCGCTGCAAGCCTAGAGAAGTTTTTTACAAATCGACGGTAGTAATCTGCCAATCCCAATAAGCTTTGAATCTCAAACACATTTTTCATTCTTTTCCACTATATCACATCTTCGATATTAAATAAATCTAGTGCCACTCCATCCTCCGAAACTACATGCCCCAGGAACTTCACCTCTGGTAACCAAAATTCACACTTGTCGTACTTGGCATATAATTGATGCTCCCGCAACAACTGTGGGGAAATCCGAAGATGTTTATTGTGCTCTTCTTTCAATGATGAGTAAGTCAAGATGTCGTCCATGAACACTACCACGAATCGGTCAAGGTACGGGTTAAAGATACGGTTCATAAGGTCTATGAATGTCGCTGGTGCGTTAGCCAGTCCAAAAGGCATGACTAGAAACTTAAAATGCCCATAATGGGTACGAAAGGCCATCTTCGGAATATCTTCCTCCTTAACCCGTAGCTGACGATAGCCTAATTTTAGGTCGATCTTTGAAAAATAACATGAGCAGTTGCAGTGGGAGATTCCACTCTCAATTTTAGTAGAGATTGAGTTTTAATATTGAGAGATTATCTTTACGTACCTTTTATTAGAAGGAACTTAGTTTCTGTTTCTAGATTGGTTAAATACGGATATTTAGTTTATTTTAAAAATTATGTGGTTATTAAGAATAATAGACAGGTTATCTGTTCTAGTACATTACTGGATAATTTTTATGTTATTACTCCAATCTCTCTTGCCTACAATTAACTGAATTGATTGACATATCTAATTTACCATATAAGAGAAAGTTTTCTTTTTTAATGAACTAAATATTTCTTTGGCACTTATATTTGGATCATATTAATCTTAAAAAGATAAATAGACTGGTAGAAGATGGACCTTTGAATTCATTGAAAGTTGATGCACTTTCAGTCTGTGAATCCTGCTTAGAGGGTAAGATGACCAAGAGCTCCTTTTCGGCTAAAGACTATAGAGCTAAAGAACCGTTGAAACTGGTTCACTCTTATGTATATGGTACAATGACAATCTGGGCTATAGGTGGCTTTGAATATTTCATCAGTTTCATTGATGACTACTCAAGGTATGAATACATTCACCTAATGCACTATAAGTCTGAATATTTTGAAAAATTTAAAGAATTTAAGGTGGAGACAGAAGCATTTTGGTAAAAATATCAAATCACTACGATCTGACCGTGGTAAAAAATATCTCTTTGGAGAGTTTAGGGACTACCTTCAATCAGAAGGAATTATATCCTAATTGACTGCACCTGGTACTCTACAGCAAAATGGTGTAATGAAAAGAAAAAATAAAACTCTTATGGAGATGGTAATATTCATGATGAGTAATTCAAGATTATCTGATTCGTTTTGAGAACTCACTATAGAGACAATGACTTACATTCTAAACTTGGTACCTTCTAAGTCAGTACCTTCTACTCCTATAAAATGGTGAACATGGCATAAGCCTAGTCTGAAACACATTCAGATTTGGGGGCGTCCAACACATGTGCTAAAAAGAAACACGGGTAAGTTAGAATAGAGGACGAAAATCTGTTTCTTTGTGGGGTATCCCAACGAAATAAAAGGTGATCTATTTTATAATCCTAAGGATCAAAAGGTCATTATTAGTATTAATGTCCGATTCTTAGAGGAATATTATATTATAGACCACATGCATAAAAGTAATATTGTTCTGTAAGAATTGAGAAGAAATACCTATAGAACAAAAGAACAAGTTGCTGATATCCCATTATCCCATTGTAGTGGGAGGATTATCGGGATAGGTGCAAGTCAAGAACAGGGTGCTGATGCATAGGGTTCAGATTCTACACACCTTGTTACTGCTAGTACACAGACACAAATAGTACCTCATCATAGTGGGAGTATTATTCATTAACCTGATCGGTATATGTTCTTGCGAGAGTCTTTTGATAAGATTCTAATAAAACTAGATACCGAGCCCTGTAACTATATGAAGCACTTTAGAACAAAGATGTAGATATTTAGGAAAGGGCTATGATTCAGAGATAGAATCTATATATTCTAATCAAGTCTGAAAACTTGTAGAACCACCCGAAGGGTTAAAATTCATTGGATGCAAGTGGATCTAAACGAGAAAGAGAGGAGCAAACGAAAATGTTGAAACCTTAAAAGCTAGGTTTTTTGCAAAAGGGTTTACTCAGAAAGAATGGATCGATTATAAAGAAACTTTTTAGTCGGTAGTTATGTTTAAGCCTATCTAGATTCTCTTATCCATTGTAGCTCATTTTGATAACGAAATCTAGCAAATGGATGTCAAGATAACTTTTCTTAATGGAAGTCTGAATGAGTGTATCTATATAATACAACAAGACGGATTTATTGCAAAGGGCTAGGAGCACATGTTGTGTAAACTTAAGAGATCTATTTATGGATTTAAACAGGTATCGAGGTATTGAAACACTCGGTTTGATAAAGCCATTAAGTCTTATGATTTTTATTAGAGTTCAGATGAGTCATGTGTGTACAAGAAGAAGCGTGACGAAAGCGTGGTGATTTTCTTAATACTTTATGTAGACGATATCTTGTTCATTAAAAATGATGTGGGGACATTATTTATAGTTAAAGTATGATTATCTGAGTAGTTCGATATGAAGAACTTAGGAGAAGCCAATCACATCCTTAGGATCAAGCTTGTGCAAGATCGAAAAGAAAGGATGTTGGATTTATCATAAGCAAAGTATATTGATGATATTATTGCTCGTTTTACCATGGATGATTCCAAGAAAGAATTTTTCCCTTCTAGGCGTGAAATCACTCTATCCAAGAAACAGTATCCTAAGACACCTAATGAGATAGAAAAGTTAAATGCAGTTCTTTATGCTTCAACAGTAAAAAGTCTCATGCATGCTATGCTTTGCACTAGACCCGACATCTGCTTTGTCGTTAGCATTGTTAGTAGATATCAGTCTAAACCAAGTCAGGAGTATTAGACTGCGGTAAAGAATATAATCAAGTACCTGAAAAGGACTAAGGATTATATGTTGATTTATCAGTCAGACAGTCTAGTACCTTTGGGATACACAGACTTAGATTTTCACTTTAACAAGGATTTTCGTAAGTCTACCTCAAGATATGTGTTTACTTAAGAATGTGGAGCTATAAGTTGAAAGAGTTTCAAGTAATCATGTATTGTTGATTCTACTATGGAGGCCGAGTAAGTGGCAGCTTCTGAAGTAGCCAAGGAGGCCGTTTGACTTAAAAACTTTCTGTTAGATTTAGAGGTGGTCCCTTTAGTTCAGTCAGCTTTTATAATTTATTGTAATAATAGCAGTATGATTTTGAGTATAAGTGGGATATTGTTAAGGTTGGTACACTGAAAATCATATTTTTAGTATTTAATTTTATTTTAATAATATTATTTATTTTATTTTATGAAAATCTTAATGAGTAATATATGTATATTATTTCTTTTAATGATATACAATGATATTCTTTATTTTGTATAGTATTTAATCTGGTGCGTAAAGCAGGTTTACACACAGAAGATCAAATTTTAAATTTTTACATATTATAAATTTTATGTTCACAGTCTATATGAAAATTGACATACTATCGGTACGGCTGTAGTACGGAGTTTTATTAGGTCTGTCTTAGTTATGGAGAATAGATAATAGCGTCGTCTATTATTCTGACTCTTGTGCTAATACACCTTGTGTATATTGAACAGGACACATTAGGATAATTAATTTTATACTGACTATATAAATTAATTCATACTCGAAGGTTATTATAAATAGTGATTATGCTATTAATCCTGAAATAATTATTTATTTGCGTATATTTAATATTCATTATTTTGATTCATTAGAGGGTGCGATCTTATATGGGTCTATATTTTCAGTGAGTTAGATAGCGGTATTATTTATATGGTGAATATTAATTATTGACGGAATTCACATCTCGAATGATCGGGATTAACGATACTCCCTTAAGAATGCTTATAAATTTTGACCGAGTCAAACCCTGCAGGTGAATTTAATTATTCAGCGGTCAAATAAGTTAAGTGGAAGGATTTAAAAAATTTCAAGATACTGATTACATTAAATTATCAGTAATTAAATTTAATAGGCATGTATCGAAAATCTTAACGTACGAGAAATATTAAGCATTTAATAACCGGAGTTCAATGCAAAAAGGTATTGAGATTGTGGGTTAGAGTGTAACTATAGTTCTTTAGTGGTGTGAACTGTAGTTTAGTATTTTATGAAATTTGTAAAAATTGCTGCAAGATTTTCGTGATTGCAGATACCGCTATAAGGTTTGCTTAATTACAGAAATCGCTAGATACGTATTTGTGTTCCACTAAAAGTCTAACTCATAATTACTCCACAGATCTCTGTTGTAACCCTATAAATGTGAGGGTAAGCTGAACCAGTTTTATAACTTGTCTTCAAGACCACGGCTGTTTAAATTCTGCTAGTACGAGTTCTCGATAGATTATCGCCCACACTATATTTGAGAATCGCATAAGGAAATACAGTAGAAGGTCTGAGAGGAGCTTCAACTCGGAATAAAAAACATAGTTGAAGATTTGACTGGTAAAAGGTATTTTTCTAAATTAACTTTGGTTGCATGGGCATCAAAAAAATTTATTTTGGCAATTTTGCCTCCAACACTATGCTATCTCAAATCAACCTTCAGTTATGGTATTTTCTTAATAAATTGCCATCTAACCACCTTTAGGCCTTTTTCGATGCTAATTGGGTTGGTTACATAGATGATCGCACGTCTATTGGCAACTATGCCGTTTTCTTTGGCTTTAATTTGGTTTCCTGGTCCTCCCGTAAACAACAGATAGTTGCTCGATCTCCACTAAGTCAGAATACAAAGCTTTAGAGAACACATCTGCTGAAGTCACTTAGCTTCAATCATTATTTTCTAAACTTGACATTACATTTTCCTAACCACCTATTTTATGGTGTAACAGTCTTGGGGCTACCTACATGTCTGCGAATCTAGTATTCCATGCTTGTACCAAACATGTGGATATCGACTTTCATTTTATTTGTGATAAAGTTGTTCGACAAGATCTCCAAGTTCAATTTATCTCTTCTTAGGTTCAGATTGTGGATAATTTTACTAGAGGCCTATCAACAAGTTAATTTGAGTTTCTGCGGGACAAACTGCAAATTAGTTCCTTAAATTATCCAGCTTGAGGGGAGTTGTTAGGATAAAATTGTATGTTACTCAAATCTTCTAAATTTTAAATCCATGTTTTTCCTGCTAAGATGACTTGTATCAAATGTTATTATAAATATAATACTCTCTTATAGCCTACGGGTGTGAAAATGCATTTTCTATCAAAGATTACTCCAATAAATTCATGTTTTCATTATTAATTCATATATCATTAAATATAAGTACAATCACTGTATAACAATTCATTATTAACTTGCATATATAGGAATGAAAATATGTGGTTCCCATGTGAATGGTTCATTACATTACTCAAATTTGTTTCAATTAACTAAGAAATTCTCCATTGAGTTGTGCTTGGGAGAGTCGACACCTATATTTCACAAGCCAATAAATGCTTGGCATTTGTTTTTTTAAGGCTCCATTTGTTTCTACTTTGAAAATATTTTCTACAAAATATTTTTTTATGCATTTGGTTGTGACTTTAAAAATGATGGTGCTAGTGGATATAGTAATCTTACATTTTTTGTGGTCTCTTGGACTAGTTCTGGTCCCAACATATTTGTTTCTCCTATCTTAGTCCAGTAAACCAGTGAGCGACAAGGATAACCATACACGGCTTTGTAAGGTGCCATGCCAACACTTGCTTGATGACTATTGTTGTAGGAGAAATCGACCAGTGGTATGTGCTTCTCCCAACTTCTCGTGAAATCCAATTTACATGCTCGCAACATATTTTTTAATGTTTGGATAATAGATTGTCTATCAATCTGAGGAGGAAATGTCGTACTAAAAAATAACTTAGTTCCCTATGATCTTTGTAGACTCCCCCAAAAGTTTGAAGTATAACACGGGTCTTGATCTGAAACAATCGATACAAGCACTCTATGTAAACGAGCAATCTCTCGAATATACAATTGGCTCAAAGAGTTCAATGTGTCTGAAATCTTGATTGGCAATAAGTGAGTCAGTTTTGTTAAATGATCTATTATTACCCAAATAGTATCGTGCCCTCGAGGTGATTTGGATAACCCAGTCACAAAATCCATAGTTATGTGTTTCCATTCCATTTAGGACTAGATAGGGGGTGTAGTATTCTACTCAGTTTTTGGTGCTCAATCTTCACTTGTTGACACGTTAAGTATCTTGTGACCCATTCAGCTACACTCTTCTTCATTTTGGCCACAATTACTGGTGCTTAAGATCTTGATACATTTTATTCCCTCCATAATAGACTACCAAACTTGATTGGTAAAAATCCTTAGGTACCCTCTCTCGTAAGCTATTGACATTTGGTACAAAAACTCATCCAAAATATATTCGGCTTCTGTCATTGTGTATCTTCCAGTGTGTAGTAGTGCCATCTAAGGACATGCATGACTTTAAAATTGATGGTTATTGATTAGACTTCTAAGCTTTTAAAACCTTTGTAAGTAGAGCGAGTGCAGATACCATATCAATTAAGCATGCCCTCCTTTATTTGTTATGGGACTGAGTTGAAACTAGTTGATCAATTCCAACATCTTCCACTTAGTCACAGATAGGGTGACTATGAAGCCACTCGATTGTTAACTCAATGCATCGGCTATGACTTTCACCTTATCAAGATGGCAGGACAATGAGAACTGATAATCGTTTATATATTATATCCATGATTGTTGCCTCATGTTCAAATCCTTTTGGGTGAATAGATATTTCAAACTCTTGTGATTGTTATAGAGTTCGAATTACTTGCCATATAAATAGTGTCGCCATGACTTAAAGGGCAAAAACCTCTACTACTAATTCCAAATCATGTGTTAGATAGTTCTTTTCATATGGTTGATTATTTTAAAAGCTAAGGTGAGTGTTGTTGTAATGATGCTAAGGAAAAGATTTGGCCATACAAAATGCATGCATGCCTTACATGACTTGATATGGGGAGATTTTTTTTTATATGTTGTATATCATAGGTGGATTAAATGGCCATAGGGAGGGGTGTGGGGTTGTAGTTGCTTATTT
>JAOTRH010109918.1:4934-15392 GCA_034768845.1 Heliamphora exappendiculata | reverse complement strand
GTGCTCCTCAGACAATTAGTTCCCCTCTTTATTGTGATAATCGGAGCGCCATCCAGATTGCTCACAATGATATCTTCTATGAGCGCACCAAACATATTGAAATTGATTGTCACTTCATCCGACATCATCTTCAGCATGGCACCCTACATCTCCGATCTATCTCTTCTGAAGATCAACTTACCGACCTTTTCACAAAATCTCATTCTCCTGGTCGACTCCGTGTTCTAATTTCCAAACTTCAGCTGACTTCGTCATCTCGCGTTTGAGGGGGGATGCTAGAATATTAGATTGATTGTTAGAATATTAGATTGATCTGATTTTATTTTATTCTCTATTTATTATATTTTCTTTCTTATTTATCTCTATTCGCCTATAAATATGCCATATAATGTACAGTTTTAATATACAGAAAATATACAGTTATTTTTTTTTCTCAATTTCTTCATATACAATTAGCCCTAATTCTTGGGAATTTAGAGGCTTCAACATGGATGGGACCACTCTCATCCAAGAACATAGCATTCTCTACTAAACTGTTCGTCTCTGTCAATCTCCCATTCCCTAAATCGACCTCAACAACGCAAAATTCTAGCGACTAAAAATGCCAATCTAGTTGAAGCCCGTTTCGCACAACTATTAACAATCTTCCCGCTGATTCGACGATGTACACTGCGAGGAGCAGAGGAGCAGTGGAGCGGTAGAGCGGCGACGGAGCAAAGAGCCGCAACGACGCGAGGGATCGACGCCAACGACGTGAGGGTGAGCGGCAACGATGACGGTGAGAGAGGGGGGGGGACGACGATGGCGCATGACTATAGGTGGGGCGGCAACGGGGCAAGGCATGGTGTAGCGTCGACGTCATGTTGTATATATGTGCCCTGGAATGGGAGGAATATGTGGGAACAATTGTGACACTGCTGTGGGTATGAATTTAACTTGGAAGAGTTTAAAACTAAGGGACTTTAGCTTAACTTCGGGGTTTTAGTGAAAACTTAAAAAGTATGTAATCTTATGTATAAATTTATGATATTTATGTTAATAAAAAATATAATAATTTTTACCTATGCACAGAATTTGTTAGTAATAAAATTTTTATTTATTAACGCCGTTGATAAAAATAAATTAATTAATGGTATTAATGATGTCAAAAAAATATGCTAATCTTTACTCCCGCATAATATTTGTTGGCAATAATTTTTTTATTTATCGACACTCAATATGTTGGCAAAAAAACATGCATAAGTAAAAAGTTTACATTTTGATGGCGAAAAAAAAAATTCAACACCAATTACTTTTTGACACTATTTGTCAATAAGTGAATTCTTTGTCACTAAAAAGGTTTTTTTTAAAAGTGTTTTGTTTTGATGTAGTCAAAAATATATATTTGTCAATAAAATATATTATGCGTTGATAAACTTAGTCGCCAATTATGTATTTTCTTATAGTTATTTGTGTATTTTATACATATTTTAAAAAGATACAATATTATTTATACAGATAAATTTATCTGTCTATTTATTTATACAAGAAAGATAAATTTATTTGTGCACTTAATATATATTTTAAAAATACACAAATAAATTTATTTATATTAACACAGATAAATTTATCTGTCTTGCATAAAATAAGACGACAGATAAATTTATCTGTATAAATAACAATAATCAATTTATCTTTCTTGCATAAAATAAGACGATAGATAAATTTATCTGTATACATTACATAAAAATTTATGTCATAGGCTACTAGATCTCGCGTGTTAAAAATTTTATTGATAAATCTTACGCGTTAAAATTTATTATTTTAAATCTTTAATTAAAAATCTCTTTAAAAAAATGACCTTAATTACTATCTATGGGTTACTTTCGTGATGGAAAATATACACGGATCATTTAATATTTGAAAATTCATTCAAATATCACTTTTTGATAAAAATAAGCTTTAAATGAGCTACTGGACCATTAGAGGGATAAAACAAAAATTTGCCTATTCAAGTTTTAAATGATACGTGTATATTAAAATTTTAATTTGAAAACTGTTTTTAGTAAATATTTTTGAAAAATTTATTCATAATATTTTAAAAAGAGATATTACATTTGGTTGTTTGAGAATTGATTTGTGTTCGGTAAACCGTAGGGACTGATCGGCCATTATCGAATCGGTGCTCGAGATTCAGCGGCCTAATTAATCTTGCCTACACAAAGATTGAGACGAGAGAACAATAACGAAGGATGAGAGGGTGACGATCACGACTGACGGACTAAGAGACGACAAAGACTAACAAATTGAGAGAACGACGACGATTGAGAGAATGACGACGACGATTAAAAATTTGAGACAATACAATGACTCGACCACTCAGAGATTTGGCTCAATGACGGTGGCTATTGAGAGGAGAACAACTGCGATGAAGGACTTTGATTTTGAGAGCTCGCCATGACAACGATGACGGCGACGATGATTCACATCTAGTTTCACGACAATGGCAATTGAGAGCTTGCGATGAACTTTTCTATGTTTTTCGTTTTCTTCCCAAAAATGGACTTGAATAGTCTAAAAATAACTTTTAGTAGTCTTCAAATTTTCTTGTTTTGAAACTCTTTTTCTCACTTTTTTGGTAGGTATTTTGTAAAAATTGATATCAAATGCATTTTCATTGTTTTGAGATAATAATTTCCTAAGAAGTAGAAATAGAAAGTGTAACCAAATAGACCCTTACCTTTCTCTTTTGAAAGGTTTGAAGTATAAAGTTTTCTGCGGTCAAAACGTGTATTTTTCTTGATCAAATTTGGAAACGGAGTTAAAGTGCAAAAAGGCAAAATATTTTTCTTTTTTGTACTTAATTCGTCTCCCCATATACGAATTCTCCTACTTACGGGTATATTTAAATTTACGGTACAAATTTCGTATGAAATAAATTGAGTTTTTTTTTCTCCCCTTTCTGTCAAATTAATTAAGAATTTTAATTAAAATTAATATGCAAAAATTAACTATTAATATGATCAATTAAAATTCTATTAGAATTTTAGGATTAATTTTAATTAATATTAAAATTCAAAAAATTAATTATTAATATAATTAATTGAAAATTCTAATTAACATTAAAATTTGATGTGTAAATTTTAAGTAGTATTAAGATTAAGAGAATTAACCATTAATATGATTAATTAAAAATTATAATTAATATTATAATTGGATGGGTGACTTTTAATTAGTATTTGAAATTTAGAGAATTAACTATTAGTGTGATTAATTAAAAATTATAATTAATATTAAAATTTAATAGGTGAATTTTAATTAATATTAAAATTCATAAAATTAACCATTGGCATGATTAATTAAAAATTCTATCTAATATTAGAATTTGATGGGTGAATTTCAATTGATAACAACATTTAGAGAATTAATTAATAGTATGATTAATTAAAATTTTTAATTTACATTAAAATTTGATAAACGAGTTTTAATTAGTATTAACATTTGGAGAGAATTAATCATCAGTATTATTAATTAAAAATTTTCATTAATATTAACTCCTCTCCGCCAACTTTTTGGCCAACAATGCTTCATACGAGGTTCGATGTTTTGAAATGGAGCCTCAATCCTCGTTCCAAGACGACTCCTTCCGGGAAGAGATTATCAAGTAATCCGACCACAACCGGCCAATCATGTCGCCTAGTAACCTAACCTAATTTTTCATGTAGGAAGACCGTTATTTAAGTTCTATTGCATTATTTACTTTTTCTTTATTCATATAAATCATGCTTAGGATTTCGTTTTAATTTCTTTCTACAAAGAAATTAGTATTTATAAATACTTCTGTACACATCAGTTTGCACATAAACCCCCTCTAATTAGAAAAAATGACTATTCCAGCCCCCTACTTTTTTGTTGTTCAACACTCTACCAGCTTATGGGGTAGATCACTTTTACCCGGCAGAGCTTGTAACTTTAACATCTAGTGGTAAGAGAATGAGAGCGCACCCTTCAGTTCTTGAAGCTAAGATCTACCCACAAAGGCATTATAGCCTTAAGGCACAACCACCACTGTGATAGGAATCATCAACCTCCCCAAAGGCCAAATTGGTTGTGAATTAAATCCCATAATTTGAGTGAGAGTCGATATGAGATCTTTTTATCTTCTAGGTTAAGCTTCTTGAAGAGGCTGTAATGCAAGTAGTGATCAAGATTGTAGTTACAAACAATGGAGGTGGATTTGGTGCAAGTGGCAAGCTTAGGATGAAGGCTGTAGGTGGATAAAAATGGAAGCCAAATGTGGTATGATAGATGGTTGGGGGACGGAGGTGGGTTGGACTTGCGCGTGAGGAGGTAGTGGGTAAAAGTGGAAACTGATACCGATGAGGTGGAGAAAGTCATTGGGAAAAAACAATTACTATAGTTAGTGGTCAAACAATAACAATGATTATAAAGAGAAGAAAACTCTGATTGGTGTAAATGTAATATAGAAGAGAAGAATACATCAAAAAATATAGATATATTTATATATAAACATGTTTTTTCTATTTTAAAATATTTATTTCTCTTTTTAAAATTAAAAATAAACATAAACATATTTTTATTAAAAAATTATCAAAACTTTAAAAATAAAAATAGAAATAAAAAACAATAGGTGTTTGATAACTTTTAACTTTCTAATTCTAATTTTAACTATAAATAATAATAAGATTAAACCATAGAGTGCAGATTACATATTTATATTAGAAATTGAGTACAGTATTAGTTCGTAAAAAATTCCAAAAATATTAATTAGTAAACTAATCTAACAGATAACAATTGAATTAAGTGAAGGTATTTATTAATGTTTAACTTATAATTTAATACAAATTTAAACAAATTTTTTAAAATATGTATATAATTTGTTTTAATAACTTTTCATTCTAAATTAACAAACAAAAATTCTTCTATTTTAAAATATAAATTTATAATTTTAACTAATATTTATACTTTTTTGCTTAAAATTATAATTTCATTTTTTAGCTATAATTGATAATTTTAACTACCCTAGACACTAGACCAACTTATCAGATTTTAGAGAACTTGGCCATATTTCCCCATTTTGCTTTTCAAAAATTCCACCCTCCGTCCTCGAAGAAAACCATCAGTAGTATTGGACTTTTAACATCAATGAAGACACATTAGCGTACCTCAGACGACCGTCGTGAGAAGTTAAGCAAACTCATCATATGGTTTCCGTGGTTCAAATAAGCAACAAACCTCCTTCCAGGCTTCCACTTACTTAAATCATTGTGGAATTAGAATTGACGTAAGCTTCCTGTGGCAATCTAATTTTAAGTTATAAATATATTTTTTTGCTTAAAATCATTTTAAAACAAATAAATAAAAAATTCATTTAATAAAATGTAAGAGTAATTTTACATCAAAAAAATTAACTTAAAATAACTTTAAACTAAAAAACAAAAAATTTTAACTTCAAATTGTTGTACATTTTTAAAATTTATTTTTAAATAATTTTATACTCAATATAAATCTTATTTAATAAATTTTGACAAGTAAATTTTAAAATATAATTTTATTAAAATAATAATAATAAAAATCATGATATTTAAAATATATATATATATATATATATATATATAAACTTATGTAAAAAACAAAAATAAATGGCTAAAATGTTAAATGCCTTCGTATTTGCTACCTTTTGGCTTTTTAAATTGCAAGCAAAATGACAAAAAAACCAAATTTAAAGCCAGTTGAAGCCAATTGACAAACATAGCCTTATTTGTCTATTTTATTTCGGTTAATTTTGTCATAAAATTGAGGATAAATACACCTACACCCTTGTATTCTTATTATATATCTGTTTACCCTTTAATCTAAAAAATTATACAACACCCCTTTGCTAGTGACACAACTTAACAACAAAATCAATAAGACCATAATACCCTTGCCCCCTCTTTCCCCATCCCCAATCCCTTCTCCCCAGCCCCATCTTTCCCCATCCAGCCATCCCGAAGCCATCATCAACTAAAACTGGGTTTTTTTTTTCTTCTCATTATCCCCACCCTCCCCACTACCCCTCCATTCCTATACAGCCCCGGACAAAGTAAAAAATATTAAAGAATAGAGAGAGTTGCTCGATTAACAAACCCTCACCTCAAATTGAATCCAATTTCCGATCTTCAACAAATCGAACACAAATTCCTTCAAATATGTTTCAATTTCTGTTGTGAAATAGGGTTTACATTTGGTGAGGAACCGGAATTAAGAGTCATAGAGGTGGATAAAAATGAATTGAAGGTGGAAGAGCTGAGATCCTCTCTCTCTCTCTCTCCTTTGTAATTTTTGTAGGGTCCTTTAAATTAAACAAGTAAAGAATAAATGTAGAGAGGTGAAATATGCAAACGCGATCAGAAAAAAACACAGAACGAATAGAGACGGGGTTGGGTGAAAGAAAAAGCTAGTTGAATTTGAAATATCGACAGTACGAACGTATTCAGCTATCAAAATCTGATTGATCTGAAGGCATGACTATTCCCCCTATTTATAGCACTCAGATGAGCTATATTGGAGTTCGAATAGGACTCTTCCAAGAAATTGAATCGGATCATGAGTTATCAGGAAATCAAAAGATTCTATCTAATAATCAGCTAAGTAGTGTTTTATTCCAATTCAACTAGGTCGGTCGACGAGTGTCACATGGGTACCCGACCCACTCAGGTCAAGTACCCGACCCACTCGGGTCGAGTGACTCGGGGTCACTCGAGTGGGTAGGCCTGGTAGCTTGACAAATTTCTTTCCTTAGCCACCAAACCACATGTCTTCCAACGTCCCATGCAAGATTGTACTGCCATTGTTTCTAGGAGTGTCTTTCGATTCTCAGAAAAATCTATAATCATATAACTTGTGCTATATATGTTTGGCTATTCAGTCTGTGTTGAGTCATATAATATGTGCTATGTTATTGTAATTAGGTAGTCAGAGCTACACAGCATGTGCTGTCTTCATAGCTATGGCAATAATACAGTATGTGCTGTCTTCATGGTCTGTGCCATGAAAATGCAATCAAGTAATCACAGCTATTGTCATAGTCTATTCTATGCATCACAGTCTGTGCTGTGGAATGTCTTTGTTTGTAGTCGGAGCCACACTTCATAGTTTGGGTGATGGAATGTTACATGGCTGAACATAGTGAATGATTGTACTTGGCAGCGACCTCAGTGGCTCGAATCTTTGTGGCTCGAGTAAGTCACCACTTTTTTGGCTTGATTATTTTGACTGCGACATAATAAAAGTGTCTTTATTCATTAAAATAGTTACAGCTTACTTGAGTGGCTCATAGTCGAATAACTCAGTCCAAGTTACTCGACCCCCTGTTCGAGATGCTCAGAGCACCCAGCCCTTGGTTATTTAGTAATTCGTTTTCCTATCACTTCTACTGAGTTGTTCGCAATTTCCAGGTTATCCGACTCTTAGGGCACATGAATCCACTAATCGAACTACTCCCCTCTAATCCACTCGGTTCAGTTACTGACCCCTTGAGTTACTTGGCTATCAAGTCACTCGACCCATTCGATCGAGTCACTTACTCGAGTCAGTACTTTAAGAGATAATGCTCGTTTAACCATCTACATTTTGCCCCATGCATGGGCGCAAGTTACTCGGCTTTCATTCGCTTGCGTTCGACACACGCGTCAACTTGCGGGCGTGCACATGGGTGCCAGCTGTTGTGTCGACCCTCGTCTTCCTCGGATCGGTGCACTTAATGCTCCTTACCTTTTTTCCTTCCTCATTTTCTTTAGTACTTAGACCCTCATTTGGTCCCCACTTATTCCCAACTTTTATATTATTGGCTTTTCTCCCCCCTTTCTCCTCGACTCCCCACCATATGTGTTAATGGCTTTGCGTGCTTCTCGCTCGTTTGATGTCAACATTGGTAACCGCAGGGCCCACTTGGAAGCCGACCTGCCATTCCTCTCTCTCAATGGCGCATGGCTCCATTCTTTGGTGGAAAGAATGATAAGTTCTGGAGGGCTATTGACTCATTCGTCCCCCATTCTGTGGCAATCACACATCCATTGATCCTGTATCCTGATGGGGTCCCTGAAGAAGTAGAAATGATCACTCCCTCCTCCATTCCTCGCTTTCAAATTGAACGAGACGACTACCCTTGTTCTTTTCTCCAGTTCAGAACCCCTATGGGCCCCCCTCTTGGTTGGCTCGAATGGGTGGAAGACGTCATACACGTAGCATATCTTCGCGCCTCTCTGGATTAAGTCAGCATTCTTCCTTCCCTCATGCTCTCCTGAACACTCCATATGCGTCGCAATATCTTAAACTTTGAAGTGTTGATTTTCCACTGGAGCGTCGACTTGCACACCTTCGTCATGCCTTAGGGGGAGTGGACCCCAGCCCTTGAGAATGTCTCTGTTCTTCTCCATATTGATATTCGTGGGTCATCCTCTTTTAACCCCAGCACGCTGACGAAAACTGATCGTGACGCAATAGCCAGATTACGCACCTGTCTTACTCGTACTGCGAGCTATGAAAGCCATTTTGATGATTCTGGTGCTCCTTTCAAGAACCGATGCTTATCCACAAAGTCTACTTATGTCTCGTGGATTCGATATTTTTTCAAGGAAGTACAACCAAAGGACACTGACCATGATGGCGATAGAGTACAATTTCCTAGTGAGGATCAGGAGACAGACCTTTACTTGGCAGCTTTCATATCTATGTTCTTGACTACTTTGGTAATTCCAGGCAGCCCGCTCAACAGCGTTTCCTCTCTGGTCTTCTCTTTGGCCGTTCAACTGGCTCGCAGAGCGCATATTCCTTTAGGCCCTATCTTCTTGGGCACTCTTTACCAACGGCTGGACCTCCTAAAGATTGAGATGAAACGCTCCGTAGGCCGTTATGATATAGTTTCTTTCGTTGCCTCCACGTTTCTTCAAGCGGTTCTATATGAATGATTCTCTGGCTTTGTCCCCTATCCCCTCCTCTTGGATGAGGAGGATCCAAACAGTAGACGCTAACGATCATAATGTTATGACGGCTACCCTTTGATACTTAGGTGGAGCAATCAGAGCACTGCTAAAGACAGTCTCATGATCAACAAAATGCTATAACAAATTCTTCAGCTAGAGACAGCATCATGAGACTGTACCTTTTTCAACAAGGACAATGATTTCTCATTCTGGCCATATACATCGGCCCCCACCGGGGTAGTCTTTCCTTCTTCGTATTTTGACTCTCCTCAACATCTTCAGCTAGAGACAGCATCTTCTTCGGAGAATGCCCACCCTTACATTTTATATATACTTCTTCCTGACTCGCTCTACTACATCACAGAAGAGGGTATGGGGGTTTCCTCATACCTCATACCGCCCCGATCGTGTACTTCGTCAGTTCAGCTTCGATCAAGGGCCCCCATTCACCTTTTTCAACCATGTTCATTTGCAGAGAGTTTTGAGTCTTTCATGCTCGATAACTTGGTCACCCATTTTCGCCTCCCAGTAATCGAACTCCCCTCTAGATGACGTATCGGCCAGTGCACGCCGAACCACTCTTATTACTGGTGGCAAAACTTGGACTCCTCTCGTTTCCCCCTTATTGATGCAATTGTGGCCATGGCCCATCCTCTTTTGAAGTCCATTACAGCATTTCGACTTTCAAGCAGGAAACGTGACCATGGCACTCGTAGCCGTTTTGTTGTTGCTTCTGTTGTTCAAGGAAATAACACAGCTTCGGATGTTATCATTACTGCTCCACTTCAGGCTGTCGAGGGCAAGTTACTCGCTCCATGGTGCATGCCACACAGCATGCCCCAGCTCAAACAAAGCAAGGAGACCCTAGTGACAGACCAATGCCATTTGCTGAAGACGAACCTCCTCCTTTGAAGTGACTTCGTCGAGTAAGCCTACTATACTTCCCATTTGTTTATTCTATTTGCCTCTATTGGTCAATTATATTCCTCTCTTTTTATTTTAGGGATTGGGTTTTTCAACTGTGCCCAGTGCCTCCGCTACTTCGAGTGAGGACGATGATAACGTTACCAAGGGCACATTACTACGTGAGCGCCGCGGGTGCACATTAGTCTCCCCGGTACCAAAGGCTGAGACCGAGTCTTCTTCTGCCTCCCTCTAGACAGGCTTCTCCGCGAACCGTATTCTCTGTTCGAGAGGCCCCTCCTCTACCTGAATTCGGCTTCGACACCTCCATAGACGAGGCTGTTGCAAACATTGCCCCTGCTCTTGGTTCCCAATAGGAGGTTAAACATGCTGCTGAGATGTTTCCCCCAGGCCGTTTAGAATCTCTTCTGAATTTTTATTTCTCCGACAACGGGGAGTCACATGCTAAAGTCGAGGGGAAGGGTCAAACTAGAGCAAAAGAGGCCTTCTTCGAAGGGGACACCTTTATTGATTCGCGCAAGCCAACCATTCATGTAAAAGCTATCCATCTTTCTTCTCCAGAGCCGTT